>PVKE010008162.1:0-48515 GCA_004027555.1 Craseonycteris thonglongyai | reverse complement strand
GAATACCAGGGGAAAGAACAAATAATTTTACAGGATTATCTCTCTGCCAAACGCCCTATCTGCCTATGATTAAATATTCTGTTTCGTTTTCTTTTTCTTTTTGGGGGGGTGGGGGAGGGGTGGGGGGTAGCAGGGAGAGGGAGATAGAGTACTTTCAGTTTATTTGCTTCAGCATCAGAAACTGACAACCAAACTCTCTATCAATCTTATCTACCTGCTAAGAGGTACAGGCCCCAAAACTACATAGTAGTGAAAAGAGACCAGAGAGATTTCTTTTATGTGCTTTTCTGCTGCTGTGGACCATGGGTAGATATTATGGACAGAAGAAAATGGTGCTCCCTTGCAGGGAAGCTCCACATGGCACCTATAGGAATTCCTGTGTCCTAAAACCAGAGCCAGAAGGTACCCACGCCAACAAGAGGGAGGTACTGACTGCAGGCACTCCTTACTCATGACACAGACAAACGTTTCAGCAACTTCATTGGTTATAAAAGGAAGTAGAGCTCATAGCACACTGAGCTCTGAGAGAACTAGAAAAATCTGAGCTCTTGAAGACATTTATCCTAATATGAGAAACTGAAGCACATTTGAAATCCAGGGATATTGTTCTTCTATGCTATAGCTACTATCATATTCTAGAACAAGGTAAGACCTTAAGAATCCAACCCAATGTATAGCCAGAAAGACAGGCCTTCCTAAATTCTGATGACAAGATTATCAAACAAGCTCACTAAAAAAGCTAAGACTGACCTAATATACAGTACCTGAAGACTAAAGGAACATCCACAGGATGTACCTAAGATAACTGAGTCTCCAATCTACCTAGCAGTGCATACTGACAACTGAGGTACAATCATCATTCTTGGGAAGGTCTTTAAAGCATTGGTTCTAAAAGAGGGGAAGAAAGAGATTGAAAAGTACTGGTTTGTGGTGAGGTTAGGGGTGAATAGGGAAAACATCAGTTCCAGAAAATTTCTGTATGACTTCTGCAAACCTACTTCTCACCAAGAATCTTTGCCTTAGATGCTGCTCACCTGAAAGTAGCTCTCACCTATTAGCATCATGTACAGCATTGTTCTTTAACTGGGTCCCCAGACCAGGGGCAACAGCATCACTTGCAAACTTATTAAAAATGCAAATTCTGGGGCCCTACCCAGAATTATGAAGTCAGGAACTGCAGGTGGAGTCCTGGGATCTGCCCTTTAACACATTCCCCAGGTTTATCACGCATACAAAAATTTGAGAACTTCAGCACTATATACAACCAAAGGAAGGCTAAAGGACAGTAAAGGATATTATCTTGAAAATACCCAGCAAACTCAAAGCAAGGAAGTTCCCCTCATAATTAAATTTGACCTGAGGTGTATTGCTACCTAGTTTAAAAAAAAAAAAATTCATCTCTACTTTTTTTCCCTTCCAATTTTATTTATAAATAATGACCTTTTCAATGGCTCCTTGGCTGATGGTTTGTGTGGGCAGCATCAGAGTCGCATCTCCTGAATGGACGCCTGCATCTTCCACATGCTCAGAGATAGCGTGAGAGATAACCTGGCCAAAAGAAGATTTTAGAGTCATCAGGCACCTACTGCAACAAAGCTACTGCCTTGCTCGTCAGTTTGATTCTGATAGATGCCTCAAGCCATTGACTGGTTCCTTTGCCAAGTCCCTGATGAGGAGTAGGAAGAGCTGCACACATAGATGTCTCAAGCTTCCCTGCGCTGTAACAGATCGTCTGGGGAACCTAAGCACAGCTGAGCGCTTACCTTCCTCTTCCATTGATTAGAATGGGCATAAATAATAGGAATTAAGCCAACTAAAACCAACTCATGTTGATGGTTAAGAACAGACAGAAATCTTAAAGCACTTGGGAGGCACTGGAGATAACTTATTTTTATCCTCCCAGGTTAAATTTTCGACAATGAAAGCAAAAAGATAGGAGAGGAGAATATCTAGCTATATAAATGTTGTAACTTAGGTAGACCAGAAAGAAGACTTCATATCTAAAGATCAAAAGATCTTTAAATTGAAATTTGAGAGAGGAAGGAAACAAAAAGAAAATATTCATGCTCTCTTTTATAGGTAAGGAAACTAACATAGTGTAAGAATAAATAACTCAGGTATATGTGACTACCATGTGATCAAGTCATGATTTTGAATTCTTATTTGTCAGATTCTAAAGTCTATTGTCTCAATCACTATAATCTGAATGTTGATAACATGTGTGTCTTTGAAAAACCATAAAGCTCATAGTGAGGGAGAATAATTGGGTAACTGTAAAAGACATTTATAGATGACTTAAAGGGAGTGACATCTGAAACTCAGTTCAATGGCTGTAACCTGGTCAAGATACTTTATCTGTTTAGTCTTGGTCTCTGATAAGATAGAAATAACAATGGTATCTGTCTCATAGAATGTTTGTAAAGATAAAAGAGAACACATATAAAGGATCTGGCATATATTTAGTACATAGTAAGCACTTAATTTGTTTTTTATAATGTGTAGAAATGCAGAGGTAATAATCCCATTTGAGTTCTAAAAATATAATATATCTGAAGTACTATGTCCATTTATGAGTGTGACTAGTTAAAAATTATGTGAATAACCTGGAACATTTCCAAAAGAGAGAGCCCATGATGATAAGCAGTGGTTGATGTCTGAAAAAAGCTTAAGGCAAGAGCTTATCATGCAACTGGAAGTCAAATCAAACCAATAGACCAACTTTACCAGTACAAAATTTGAAAAAATATGAATGTCTCTAAGCCAGTCTAAATTCTCTACTTCCACACTGGTATGATTACATTTCTCTTGTTTTATATCTTAGTCTCCAATACTTAAAATGTTGAAAAAGGGGAAAGACTAAACTCATGCTCTACAACTCTAGTGGTCAGGAGGACAGGGAGGGAAGTTCTAGGAAAGAAGATCTTAGTTCAAAAGAAGTACTAGTGAGATGTCCAGAAAAATAAAACAAAATCCTCCAAAACAAGCAAATAAAATATAGTATATAAAATCTTACAACTTTTTGTGCTTTATCACCAAAAGAGTTAAACAGAAAACAAATGACCACCTTCCAGGGATTCTACAGAAAAAAAAATTCTCATACTTGGAGGTTGTGGGGTTGAAATATGTAATTTCTAAGGGAGCTTAAACTCAAGATTATGTGTTTCCATGGTATAAAGTCATCACTACTATACAGATATTTTAAAAAACAAAAAGAAAACCTTACTTCAAACTGTTAATTTGAAAGACAAAAAAAAAAAAAAAGAAAAAAATTAGCATCTTCTGTGGTGTTTTGAAATATCTGCAAAATAGAAGATAAAGGTCAAACTTTTATATTTTCTTAAAGCAAATAAAATGACATGTACCTCCTGAAACATTAACTCTGTTTCAAAAAATATCATAAATGCCTGATTATACAACTAGCAAACTAAATGAAAGCATTCTTCACGTTTTCATTTCTTCCTGAAATTGGACACATTCATTGCACTAGCAATATAACATGTAATGTGGTAAGCCTATTTCATGTTATTATCATTATCTACCCTACTCTGTTTGGTTTTGCCTTTATTAACCCAATAAAAGGGGGCTGAGTGGGAAATCGAGAGAAGAAAATCTAGAGATTCAATTAGGAACTTCAGAAAGAAAGGTACTGGATGTTTTTATAATGTCCACTGAAACATAAAAGGAAACTCATAGACAAAAGAAGAGAGAAAAATCTATTCAAAAAGAATGGTGAGTACAGGATGATAATTAATTTTGAATATCATCAAAGGGAAATTCTAACATGAAACACAGAAAATGTGATACCTATGACACATAACTGAATTGTCAGTGAATTTGGAATTTTTTTTGACTGAGCAGCTTGTCTATTATTATTAGAGACTGGTTTTGTAGAAATCATGAAGTCTAATCTGTGTTGTTTCAAAATTGCCGAGAAAAAAAAAAAAATGATGGGAAGACAGGGATGGTGGAAACGGACATAAAAGTACTTACTCTTCCTTCTTTGCCAACAGCATCCATTTCTACTTCCCTGGCCCCCTCAATAAATTTCGTCAGCACCACTGGGTGTTCCTGTCACCAAGGAAAACAAAAGGAGAGAACCTTTAGCTGAATTTATATGTCGTTTGTATCAAGTAAATTGTGTACCTTAAATAAACACCAGGACAATACTTGCAAAAAAAATAATAATGCTAAACACTACACTAACTCATTAACCAATTTGTTTTTTAAGAACAAAGTCATTCTCTGCTCATAGTGAGGTAGACGGTGTTTCTCTCATTTTAAATACACAGTGATTTGTACTTGAGTTTTGAAATTCAAATATAGATATCTAGGTGAGTTTGAGAAAAGAGGGGGCTAATGAGAGGGCAGAATGGGGGTTCCTTTTCTGTTTCCAGAGCTATGGATAAGTTACGGAATAAAATACCTATTTTATTAATAACTATATTATTATTGGTTCAGGTTCTTTCTTTCTTCCTATGCATACCTTTTCAAGCACTATAATTTTGTAAGCCTGTTCTCTAGATGAGAATCATGAAAGAACGTAGGAGAGTAGTATTTTATTATCAGTTTTATTAAGCCAAAGATGGAATTTTTTTCCTGGACCTGATATGCCTTACACCACTTCTAAAGTATGACATTTGCAAAATCAAACATTTTTCTTTCATTTTAAAATGTCCTTCCTTACACAGCTGTTTCAGACCCCTAGTCATTCTTGACATTCTTCCTACACTCTCAGTTCCTTCATGACAGTGTGTGATGCCACCCACAACCTGACCACTGCCTGCTTTTTTCAAACCAGGTGAAGAGGTAGAATGAGAAGCTCCAGGTTTGAGGCAACCTGCACCACTTGCTCTTTTCTTAGCAGACCTTGCTTTTACCTGGCTCCATGCCTTTCATCCCCAAATGCACACCACCTCCTATTCACAGCCGCATCTTTCAAATTTCAAATCGTTCTTCAAACCTCGCTCCAATGCTACCGCCTCCCTAAAGCCTTCTCTGAGCATCTTTCTCCTCTGACCACATAGCCACCATCATGAAATTCACCTTATGCCTATGTGTTAAATTGAATATATTTTATCTACTTTAAGAGAACACTTTAAATAGAATTAAATTTTGTGAAAAATACAATGTTTTATGTTACAACAAGCTTCTGTCTTCTTAAAATTTAGTATTAAATGAGGCAAATTTCCACACTTTTCTTCAAATACCTATCTGAAATGCAGCTGTGTATTAGCCAAAAACAAACAAACAATAAAAAAACAAAAACCAATTCTTTTCATCTCTATTCCCTCTTTTCAGAATATTGGATGTTTACTGTTGCTTGTCCAGTAGAGCTGTGTGGAGACCTATGTGGTTTGTTGTTTTTTTCTTTTCTATTTTATGATAAAAGTATTACTTCAAAAAAAGATCAAGTTTACCAGCAGTCTTAGTTTCCCTAGCCAAGCCTGAAATAGGGATTCTTGTTCAAGTGCATTACTGAGGGAGTTTTGTATTTTTTTTAAGTAGGATGGGGCAGCAGGAAAAGCTAGTGAATCTGTGGTCTCGGTGGAGGCTGGATCCAGCCTGAACCCACTGGGAGCTCAGAGCTGCCCCACAAAGTCCCATCATGAGGCACAGGTCAGTCATTTTCTACTCTGGACCAAGCTTGTCCAATCCACAGCCTGTGGCTGTGGGCTGCATGCAGCCCAGGACGTCTTTAACGTGGTCCAACACAAATTCATAAACTTTCTTAAAGCGTTGAGATTCTTTTGTGATTTTCTTTTCAAGCTCATCAGCTATCATTAGTGTTGGTGTATTTTATGTGTGGCCCAAGACAATTCTTCCAAAGTGGACTAGTGAAACCAAAAGGTTGGACACTCCTGGTCTAGGCTTTTAGGGTGGTGGTGATATGAGGAATCCCGCCTCCCGTTGGAGGCTCCCGTTTGCCTGTGAATCATTTTCCAGAGAAGCTGTGCAGCTGGGAGTTGTTACAGTTATCACAGCAGTTGGGGGATGGGCACTCCTAGAGATAAAGGACTCCAAGTGGGACAACAACAGAATCCAATTTAACAAATTTATGGAATATTATTTACTACATTGAGGAAGACATTTGCTTAATACATTTCTAGTTTTCAGCAGCATTATACATTTTTAGCCTTCTTAAAATTCTTTCTTTGATCTCCATGAACTAACTTTTCATTCTTCTTTCTCAGACTCTTTCCTCGGGTTCTCTCTCAGCCCCTAAATGATGGTATTCCTCTTTTCTCTGTCTTAACTGTTTCTTTTCCCCTATACTCTCTGCTCAGTGATTGCCCCACTCCTCAATTAAACTGGCATGCTATTTATTTTCCAAGTCTATATTTACCTTTCTATCTTTAGCTGTGACCTTAATCCTCAATTCCAAATCTATAGAACCCTCTGCTTTTGAAGCATGTCCACTTGACTCCCCACAGGCGCTTCAGATTCAAAAGGTCAAAAATTAAATACGTGATGTCCCCTTCTAAAATGTCTCCTTCTATAGCACTTCCTACTTCAACAAACGATACCAGCATGCACCCAGTTGTGCAAGGCAGAAACTCGGGAGTCATCCATCATCCCCCTTACCCTTTACCTCTGTCCTTTCATTAACTGCCTTCAATGCACATCCTCAGTATTTCTAGAATGCATGAAATTCTCTCCATCTTTACTATCATCACTCTAATCCCAGGCATTGTCATGTCTACCCACATTACAGCAAGAGCCCCCTATCCTCAGTCCTGCCCCAGAATCCACTCCCTATAATACAGCAGAGTGGGGAAGCCGGGATAGCTCAGTGGGTTAAGTGCTCACTTTGCAGCGCCGGGGACCGAGGATCGAATCCCGGCCCCGGCCCGTGCGGAACCATATGCTGAACTGGGAGCTCCCCCAGTTCAGTTCTCTCTCTGTCTCTGTCTCTGTATCTCTCTCTCTCTGTCCCCCCCCAAAAAAAAAATACAGCAGAGTGATCTTTTCAAAATGAAAATATGACTAAAATTCAAACTTAGTATAATGATTGACAAGGTCTTCTTTATCTGCTCCCCATCTATCCACTTCTTCTCCCTGATTATAATCAACACTTCCCACCATGTTTGGTGCCCTGGCCATATTGTGAATGCTTGATCAGTTTCTAGAAACTCCATGCTTTTTCTCAGCTTCAGATCTTTACAGCTGCTGTTCCTTCTTCCTATTCATACACATGATATAATCCCTTTTAACTATGAATAAACCATTTCAAATCATTTTACAAGTCTCTTTTTCCAGGACTAGACTAATACTTTTACACTCTCCCTCAACATCATGTGTTTTCTCTATTGCAATGTTTATCATATTCGATTGTAATTATCTGATGTCTGATGTCCTTAGCAAAGAGAGTCCTCTGGGAGAGCAGAGAATGTATCCATCTTTTCATGAGGGTAACTGCAGTACTGAGAATAGTGCAAGTGCTAATATGAATGAATACATAAACAGATGAATGATTAATGGGGCCTGGGTTTACTCTAGATTCCCTGAATTGTGTACCCTAGACTCTGCTTAAGTTTGATGGGGAGACTTAAACCAGGAAGTAATCAGTCAGGCACTTCTAGTATAAAACTTCGGTCCTATAAAATTTCTATTCATATGAAAGCAGAAAAAAATATTTAAAAAAATAATCTACAAAGTAGAGGCCCTATGAGATCTAATCTTCCAAGCCAAAAAAGTGCTGCATCCCTCACATGAGACCAGCTAGGTCTAGTTGCTGGTTTCTCAAAAGGGGAGAGGGCAGGCCTGCTGGCAGGAATGAGATAGGGCAGTCGGGGTCTCACTCCAGAGCACGTTAACATGAACTGACCATAGGAGAGATTCCCTCCTTGGTTGTCAGTTACATAAAAGTGAATTCTAAATTTACTTGTTTTTTGTTTGTTTTTTCACACTCTTTGTCTCATTTCACTTTTTATCATTATCCTCTCTTCACTGTCCAGATGTCCTTGGGGAGCAGTTATCACACACAAGGGAGGTCCAGGTTCACATGTGCAGGAACAATCCATGCTCTTTATTCCTCTCTGAAATGACTCTGATTTTACTCTTCAGCTCCCTCCAAATACCTCTTGCCTAACATCAAACTCTTTTTTACGAGTTATGCTTTCTCTCTCTTTCTCTCTCTCTCTCCATATATATATATATATATATATTTTTTTTTTTATTTTTTTTTTTTAAAACCCACAAGTAGCTTCTGAAAGCTTTTAAAAGGAAAACATTACTTTCATCCTCTACAGTATAAGGTCAGCAGATCAATAATCTCACTGGGTAAATCTTAAATGAATCACACTGAGGTAATGCAAAGAAGAAAGTAAAAGCTGGGGTAGTGGAGGAAGGTGGTTGAATCACCACAAAATTATAAACACTATTTATCAAATGACAAATGGCTTGTACCAAAATAAAGTATTAAAAAATCAACAGATGAGCAAGGGAATTTACTACTTGATTTGCATGGTTGACTAAGGCAAAGTCTCTTCAGGGGTGAGAATTTAAAATCAGGGAAGCCTTCACCGGTTCATGATGAACATGGCTGGGCAGCCTGTGGGACGGGGGGTCACAGGGATAATTTGGCCAGCATCTCCCTCATGATCAGACAGGAGGTTTATCCAACCTGTTGTGATCAAATGTACACTAATCCTCTTCTTCCACTAATCCTGAAGATCTAAATACAAATCAATGCACTTGTGTTTTCTCATTCCCACATGTAGGAGACCAGTGGATAGGAAAAAAAGGGGGGAGGGGGAACATCCTACCAACATCTTCTGAAAAGAAGTCAACATATAAAACAAAGTAGCAATTAACAGAAGGGGTAATCATCACCGATAGGAAATTGAACACTACCTGAGAGACTCTAGTGGCTTCCTCTAGGAATTTTTTCATCTCATCCTCGGAGAATACCACATTCATGGCAGACCCGCTGGGAATGGAAGGGGGGAAAAAAAGATCAGTTTCTTTACCACTTTGGAAGTAAAGCATCCGAGACTTGAATACTTCTCAGAATAGTTCCAGGCAACCTCTAGTTCCAGTCTAGGCTAGGTAAGAAGGTGTAGTTTTTTTCTGTTGTTGTTGTTTTAATTGAGATTTTATTCCATTTAATCAATAGGACAATCAACCAAAGTAAAAAGTCACCCAAGTTGAGGGTAAAGATAGGGGTGAGACCAATGATAATGCCTAAATATGGTAGCTCTAGAGATGGCATGTCCTGAAGTTTTGTCCTTTCTGATTTATTGTTTTAACTCTCTACTGGTTCCCAGTAATTCTTAAACCTTAACAGGATTCATCTCAGGGCCTACTTTCCCTAACTCTTTTCTTTGGAGTTCACTACCAAAGGCTGATCTTGACCCACAGGTTCCCAGTCAAAGCTAGTCATTCTGCTACCTCAACCAAGTTACAAAAGAATCCATTTTTAAGTAATATTTACAAAAATAATGGACAGTATCTAACTGAAATGTATTCAACTGTGTCCTTCCTTCTAAATACTTGATTATTCTGAATTTTTATATCTTCAAAGTAGAATGGAAGGGGGAGGAAAGAGGAAGAAATGAGAGGAAAGAAGGAAATGAGAAAAAAATCACTTTCCACTTCCTTTAAAAAGTTGTATTTTTTTTTTTTACCTTTTCTACTCTATTACAAATTTCTGCATAACAAGCTTTCAGTTTCTTCATCTATTTAAGAAGGCTAAGGCTATAATTTTGATAATTCACAGTATAGGAAGTTAGACTAAGATATAAAGATGAGAAAGGAAGCACAATAGTCAAGGCTGCTTTCTGAGATCCTCTCTTAAATATCTGTGTGTTGCTTAAATTAACTTACATTAATATCTCAAAGAAGTAGTATTACTAGACTGTGGTTTATATAAAATGTCATTTAAATAAAAAGGAAAGTTTTTCACCTTGTTTGAAATTTTTCATTATTTTAAAGGATCCCATCTCAAATTCCATTTACACTTTCAAATTGTACACAGCAAATTGTGTTTCTCTTATTATCCCCTGTTCAGTGAAGTAGTTCCTTACATGTAGTAACATCTGAAGAGCATAAGTGATAATTCACAACTTCTCCTTTGATGATAGAACTTAGTTTCAAGGTTTAATATAAAAGATCCTCACTGCCCATGTCCCACACCATTATAATTCATCTGTTTAAAAATGTGATCTCAAAAATTCAAAATTCAAAGCAAAGGCACCATCAGAAGGTGCTGACAACAGTCAAAGATAAGCTGTCATTTCTTGGTAATTGAAAACAAAGGTTGGTGAGAGATATTCCAAGTCTGTTTTGTTCTGGTTTTGCACTTTGGTTTAATTGTCCTCTCCTCTAAGACAAAATCCTTCAGTTTGGCAAAGAGATGCCCTAACCCATGCTTTAAGATGTAGGGCTGTAGTGTCTTCTTTTTGCTACTCCCTGAAGTGAAGGAATAAAGCTGAAGAACTTTGTATAGGTCCTTAATCTGGCTGTGTTGGTTTGGGGATTGTTGATGAAATTACAAATTACTACACATCAAAGCCTAATGTAATTAGCACACAGCTAGCAATTTTGTATCTCCCAATTTTTAAATTATTATTTTGAAAAACAATATATTACCTCAAAACATAGGAAGGTCTCAACAAGCAGGGGTAGCCCACAGACTTTGAGAATTCCAATGCCTCATTCTAATTAATAGAAACAACAACAAAAAAGTAAGAATAGTTTAAAACATGTAATAAAAATGCAGAACCATATCATTAGAACAAGTGGTGACTCAACTCTTTATTCTTTCTCTCCAAAGACACCACTAAAATGTAAATTAGACACCAAAATATGTAATATTCTCAGTTTCTAACTCTAAATATCAACTCTAGTTCAAAAATAGTTTCAACTTCTCATTGAATCTTAATGAAAATACTCCTATTAATTTATAACCAACATTTAACTGCAATGATGGAAATACAGCAACTTTAAAATAAATTCACTAAGCACAGTGCATTCTACCCACCCTGCAGTTAACACCTGCAGTAGTTAACATTCAGGTTATGACTCTTCAAAAGAGAACATTAAAAACAGACGTGTTTCTCTCCTTACCAAAGTGTTAACAGCTTTCCAGGGTGCCTGGGCCACTTTCAGCTCATCCAAGATGGCTGAAAAGATGGAGCGATCCTCCGCCCTGTCAATCTGCAGAGGGCTTGTGCCCATGATCTTGACACCATTCTTGTACAGAGGGACTGCCAGGTTGTTTGGAATCTGGCCTCCTACTGATATGATGCAGCCACTACATGCCTGGAAAAGACACCCACAATATCAGCTACTGGGGTACCTTCATTATGACTGAATGACTGCTATTACTGCTTCCATTTCATTTCTGAAAATGCTTAACATGTCTGATATTTTCATTTCTCCTATCAATGGATAATATTAGGTTGTGCCACAAAGAGATAAATGGACTTATGCGTACATGCTAAAATCTATGGAATAACTACACATTACCATATAAGACTTCCATACAACTCCACATGAATGTGACACTTGCATGTGTGGAAATTAGGAAAAGAAAATCAAGCCAATTAATATTTTTATCATATACTCTATCTACCCTATGAACAATTAATTATTGGACTATTAATTCCTGAATAATCTTTTTCCTAAATGGATAAAGGTCATCCTAACACTCACCAATCCTGTCCCCCTCCACCCCAGCACTTCACATTCAGATTAATCATCCCGCGAGACATCTGCGAGTTGCTCCGACACTGAGTTCTCAGAAGTTTCCCTTGTCCTAAATGGTAAGGTATAAACTCGTTACCGTAAGGGCATTTAAGACATGTCATTTGTATCTATCATGTGATCCCTCAGCCCCAGGTAGAGGATTCCACCATCCCAAACTTGTACATTCCCTCTGGCAACTTTCTTCATCACTTCATCTTCCCCAATCATGTTTCCTTTCTTGTCTCTCCTTCTTCCCCTAAATTCTAACCATCCCTAAAGTCCAGTCTAAATTCTACCTTCCATTTTAACATCCTCTCTCCTTTGCTGCTTGCTACCTTGGCCCCTGTCTGCAGGACCCAATAACTGAGTTTCTTTAGTTCCTATTTCCTTACTATTTGCTTTACAAGCAGTCCCTGAACCTTCAACTGTAGCTTCCTATTAGAAGTTAAAAATTCAAGATTAAAAAAAAAAGGAGAAAACACACAAACGTTTTGAGATTGGTATTCTAGTGGTGAGGGTAAACCAATTTGGAATTTGGGGAACTGGATTTGGAGTCAAAAGTTCCCTTCCATCTTGGTTCCCTCTGTGAAACTTCCCCTGAGGTTCAGACTTCTAGGCTGTAAACTTAGGATAATAATGCCTGACTACTTCACAATGTCACTAATGAGATAATAAACATTAAAGGTCTTATACAAGTATATAAATAAGACATTGTTATTACTATTAGAAAACATAATATCTGATAGGCCATTGATCTTGGCATAATTTGTATTTGCCCTAATGACCTAATGAATATTAGAATTGCTGAAGTTATAGATATGTGCCAACTGTATTTTATCATTATTTGAAGTCATTCTGAAAAACTCTTAAAAGGGATGAAGCTAGTTTCTCTCTGATGAGCAAAATTATAGTACTGCCTAAGCAAACACCTGCAAGGCATTGTAAACAGTACTGAAAATATTAAAACACAGTTCTGCATATTTATAAGTATACTTAAGCTACTTTCATTGTCATTTTCCTATTCATATACATACATGTTTTCAAAACCTTTAAGAATTATTCTTTTTATAATATTTGTATTTGCTTATTTTTATTAGCAGTGTTAATATTTTAGAGGCTTGAAAACTAATTTCTCAATTAAATGTATACAAGAAGTCTCTTATGTGAAAGACTTCAAAATAATAATTTCTAAAATTAAGGGAGATGTAGAAACCTATGAGCAAAATTTGGAGTCAATTAGATAGACTAAATAGGAACTTAAAGTTGAATTAAAAAGCTTTAGTTGGGGAAGCCGGGATGGCTCAGCGGGTGAAGCGCTCACTTTGCAGCGCCGGGGACCGAGGATCGAATCCCGGCCTGGCCAGTGCGGAACCATGTGCTGAACTAGGGAGTTCCCCCAGTTCAGTTCTCTCTCTCTGTCTCTGTATCTCTCTCTCTCTGTCAAAAAATTAATAAAATAAATAAATAAATACTTAAAAAAAAAAAGCTTTAGTTGATAAATATACCAATATTTTTCAAAATAGCTCTGTGAAATTGATTTTTAGTTTTCAAGAAGCTAACAACTTTCAAAACAATAACATAAACTGTTACTATCTACTAAGGATGATACTACATACCCTATCTAGACTAATCTGTTAGGCCTTTGAGGCTGTTACTCTCCCCATTTTACAGCTAAGGAAACTGAGGCTTGGTGAAGGTACAATGACTTGCCCATATTTCTTTCTAACAAATACAGAGCCAGTACTTGAATTCAATTCTACATATTGTAAAGCAGCTGTGCTTAACGAATATACCTAATCTTTGAATCTTGAGCTATTTTTTCTGGCTGGTTTCAGAGTTAGTTCTTCTTATGTCTTCTAACATTATCTATTTCTAAAACATACTTTTTAAAAAGTAGCAGATAGAAAAACTTTCACATCAACAGACCATTCTCATCATTGACCTCCCAAAATAAAGATCATCACTGTGAAGACAAATCATCCCCACAGGAATGTTTAGAGTAACAGCATAATGGTGTAGTGCGAGTGCAAGTTTTGTTCATAGAGTAAAAGGAATTCAGTGAAAACATTTTTGTAGGACAAAGTTAATATAGGAATGTTTTGTGGAAGAATTCTAACTTCAAATAGCCGCAACTCTAAGCACAGAGCTCATACAGACTTAGGAAAGAGAACCTAGTGTCTCATGCACGTAAATCATCATCATCATACTCACTTAACACCTGAAGAGTTTCAAGTAATTTACTGAAATAAAATATTTTAAAATCCAGACATTGTTTCACAGGTGTCCAAAACCTTTAGCCTAAACTAATTCCATTAAACTCACAACGTTCCATTGATCTAACCTAGATTTGTTTGTATCTTTTTTATCCAGCTTAGTTTTCTACTTTTTTAAATCTATCACTAAACTAACGTAACACCACACAAGAGGTATTTATGAAATAATGTTCAAGCTGTAATCATACCACAAAATAATTAAAAGGAACTACAATAGTTCAAATATATTTGAGAACTTCATCATTTTTTTCGACAGCATCACTAGCAGGGTCCAAGGTCAGAAAAGAGCATCCTCCTGTAGGCTGAAGCACACACATTATGAGAGTAATTCGGAGCGTGTGGAGCCTACTGTGAAGAGATACACAACCACCTCATGAAAGGAAACATACACATGCATATTTGTACACATGAGTATGATTTGTGTCTGATATATAACATTTTCTGTGGGATAGTCTAAACGCATCAATGGAATTTTGTTCTTGTTGTTCTCCAACAAAAGATTTAAAATTACCTTATGATATACAGTAGCACTATAATCACCAATTAGCTTCGAAAAAGGGCCAATTTATTTATTGCTATCATACTGAATTTAGTCATTGTAAAAGGATCTCATTAGTATCCATGTGTAACTATATCAAAAGGCTCTTGTAGACATTTTTAATCTTTCCTTAAACCATTTCATAGGGAAATAATGAATTATGTGTAAAATACCTGCTGTTATTGCCTGCAATGCTTGCTAATAATTTTTTAACAATTATGTAATTTTTCAGGTACTTATGTCAAAAACCCCATTTTTATTTTAATGCCTTGAAGGTAGGGACCTGGTTTCATAGCTCTCTATCCTACTTAACCTGGCATTTAAAAGGTGCTCAAGCAGTACTCATATTTGTTGAATGCACTTATTTTGATCCCCGCCTATATATAAATGAATATTAAGGAATCATTAGAAAAAGCATGTCAGGGAGAAAACTAAAAGTTGAGCATATGCTACCTAATGGTTCAATTTTATTATATTAAAAGATTAGTAGGCCAGGTCTAAATAGTCAACTATGATAATACATCCATCCTAAATTTGTCTATTTTTCTTTACAATAATAAAATCATCATGGGGAAGCTGGGATGGCTCAGTGGGTTAAGCGCTCACTTTGCAGCACCGGGGATCAGGGATCGAATCCCGGCCCCGGCCCGTGCGGAACCATATGCTGAACTGGGAGCTCCCCCAGTTCAGTTCTCTCTCTGTCTCTGTATCTCTCTCTGTCTCTGTCAAAAAATAAATAAATAAATAAATAAAAATATTTAAAATCATCACATTGTCCTAGCACTATACTTTATACTTTACAATGTAATTTCAACCAGAAATCTCATTTTACCTTCATGGTCCTTGCACATAACATATTTTTATACTCGTATGATTCATTAACAAAGAAGAAGAAGCAGAGAAAATTTAAGTAACTTGCACAAGTCAATGAATTCTCAAGTTAAAACTGGAATTGAAGTACTGTGCCTCTAGTTCAGTATTATTTTTCTTAAGTTACTATATTTTTCACAATGGGATGATTTTATGTGGTAAAGAGTTATCTGTAATGGTATCAAAAGGCACAACTACTGAACATCACTATGAAATTTTCCAGAAGTTATTTTTTTAGTGGTAAGATAATTTATTCTACAGACATACAGTAACCTATGATCATCTGAATCCAGCATGAAGACATACTCAATAATATCAGACTGGCAGTGGAAAAGCAACTGTAAGAGAATGCTATAAAGATACCAAAATCATTCAGAATGGGCTCATCAATCCTAAATTGAAAACCAATTGCTTCGTGTGATAGCACGAAGAATTAACTGGTCCTTTGTGAACAACTGACTACTCTCCTCTGGGACCTGTTCATCATTAAACCACAATAGCACATAAACCAAAGACAGGCTGCTCATGGTATGTCTACATAACCAATTGAATCATTCCGCAAAATATTTATTGGGGCTGTCTCATCCTCGTTAATATGAGTCTGGCACATGTTACCAAGAAGAGTTTTTAGTATAGCTAGACTGCTTAGAAAGAAAAAGTGAATTCTATACGAAAAATAATCACTCTAAGCCAGGGCCTCAAGAATGTAAGGCAGTGGTCTTTTTTTTTTTTTTTTTTTAGTTTCACTACAGAATTAGACAATAGGAGGTACTGGAAGCCTTCCTTTTGAGGGGGATTACAACACAAATCTACATACATGAACCCATATATAATGTATGTACTACATATGTATTTTTTCTTTTTTTCTTTCTTTCTTTCTTTCTTTCTTTTTTTTTTTACCTCCTGCTGGTAGATGTCTAGGATTCTCTCCAAAGACAACTCTTCAAAGTACAGTTTGTCGCACTCATCAAAGTCTGTGCTCACAGTCTCAGGGTTGCAATTCACCACCACTGTCTTCTTGCCAAGCTGACGCAGTGTGCGGATGCTTGAGACAGCACACCAATCAAATTCCACACTGCTCCCTGTGGAGACAATGAGATTGGGAAAAGGGGTAAGAGAAGCAGAAAGATAAAGCTATAATACAAAGAGGAACAGAAATATATCTCCAGTCAGTTGAAGCTAAGGAAGCTAATGTCCTTTCAATTCAATTTTTAAAACTCCAAATTATAAATTTAAGATCCACTAGACACTATATTCATAGTAGAAAAAACAGGAACTACTTAAACAACAGTGCCACCTTGGCTTGTTTTACATGCTAAGGTAGCACCCATAGTGGACACATTCAGAACCTGAAAGTTAATGGGAGATCATTGTAATGATAAAAAATAGCCCTCATCTACTGTGTAGAAATTCAAAGTGAACATATTGACCTTAGTACACAAAAGTAGTTAAGTTAGTGATAAGACTACCTGTTTTCTTATTTCAGTCCTTCCAGTTACCCCACTCTCTGAAGGCTAAACCCAATGATCCCTGTAGCTCTGACATATCTTGATTGATTGGTAAGTCATGTTTTTTCCAAGCATATTCTTTTAAGCTTGGCAAGGCCACTCCATGCAGAATGAGTGACCTTCTAAGAAGTAATTTGAACTATAGTAATGGCCTAAATGCCTCAAAATGTCACCTCTACTGGGATGCCATAGAACCGAAAGTTCTGAGATTTGTATTATACTAATCCCTTGCATTAGGACTTTGTCTCCTAACAATTGTTGTCATAATAAGTTTTCCAAGCTTGGTAACTTTTAAATTCTTACTATCAATTAAGTATATATAGACTTGTCATATCAGCAAGTCTTCTCTGGGCCCTAAAGTAATGCAGAATTCTTATATAAATTAGGTAAAATTTGAAGAGGAAGAAAACAAGTTATAGAAAAGAGAAGGGTAGGTCCTGGTAAAGGTGTTCAGGCCAGTTTCCCATAAGAAGCTATGGTTACCTGGAGATGGGGGAGGAGGGGGGAGGGAAAATTGTGGGGGGAGGTGGGAATGGGCACCAGATATATGGTGATGAAAGGGGAGCTGATTCAGGGTGGTGGGCACATAATGCAATGCATGGGTGATGTGATGTGGACTTGTACATCTGGAAACTATCTAATTGTTACCAATCAATGTCACCCCATTAAATTTAACAATAAAAAATAAATTAAAAAAAGAAAGAAACTAAGGTGGTAAAGGTATAAACACTTTTATCCTCCTTCAAGATTTGGCCCAAATTTGGTAAATTTAGCATATCTTGAAGCACGTAGTTAATTGTAAAAGCTAAAATAAACTATGCTTAAAGTAAAAAAAGTAAGACTACATACATTTAAATCATATATTCCATAATTTCCATTTTAGAATACCTTACAGAGACTAAATATTAAGTATACTTATTGGTAAATATTGTCTATTTAAATATATATTTTGTAATTGTAATAGATCTTGATTCATTATTAGGTATCTAATTTTAAGTGACTTACGGGGACATGTAACAATTTCTGGTGAGACTGTCTTAACTATATCATATAATACTCTATGCACTAATGAGAAAGCTTTTTGCATTTGATGTCAACAGAAGTCAAATGTTAGAGACTGCATTTACAAATTTAATTCTAACTGATGTATAAAGTTCTTATTTTTTAATTTATTATTTTATTGGTTTTGACAGAGACAGAGAGAGAAGGGGGAAGGCCTAAAGCAGTCTCCATAGTTGTATATCATCAGTTTTTGACATGGTTTTGTTCCACACACATGGACAGGGGCCGAGCAGGGCAGGTACTGAGTTGGGGGCCTCCCACATGGGAGGTATGCCCCCTCAAGCCAGGGGCCAAACCAGGGGGCAAGAACTGAACTGGGGGCCTCCTACATGGGAAGCACACTCCATTTCAGCATATGGGTCTGCACAAGCCAGGGCTTGGGCTAGGATTCAATCCTAGGTCCTGGGGCTGCAAAGCAAGCACTTAACCCACTGAGCCATCCTGGCTTTTCCAATGTATAAAGTTCTTGAGCAAATATCGATCTTGGTGAAATACTTATACTAGAAAAGAAATGGTCAAGAATGTAATTCAGGGGAAGCCAGGATGGCTCAGTGGGTTAAGCACTTACTTTGCAGCGCCGGGGACCGAGGATCGAATCCTGGCCCCTGCCTGTGCGGACCCATGTGCTGAACTGGGGAGTTACCCCAGTTCAGTTTTCTCTTTCTCTCTCTCTCTCTCTCTCTCTCTCTTTCTCTCTCTGTCTGTCAAAAACAATTAAAAAAAAAAAAGAAGAATGTAATTCACTCCTCAACCCCAATGAGAAGCTCCATTTACCGTAGTTCATGAGGAGAAAAATGACAAAGAAGGTAGAATTTGTACTTGAGACCACATTTGAGTCCCATTTCTGCAACTAAATAACTGTATAAGTTTGGACTTAATCTCTAAACCTCAGTTTCCTAGTTTAAAAAAATGTTTAGTATGACAGCATCTATTTTACATAGTTTTTACAATAATAAAATTAACACATCTGAAAAGTACTATATATACTGTAAAGTCCTATCTAAAAATAACTTATCACTTTACCAATGTGATATGGACCACAACCCAGCACCATCATTCCATGGTCATCAAATTTGATATCATGCTCCTGATGGGGAAAAGAAAAAAAAGATGTGAAAATTATGTTATTCTTCCCTCTGATTATATTATGTGTCGTATCTTTGAATGTGCCTTTCTCATGCTTCCTCTTGTTGACGTACATTCTGTATTAGGGAACCTATAAGTATAAAGTATTATGAAAGCTTTACTTATTTGTAAAAGAATAAGTTCAATATTTTTAAAATAGACAGTCATTAGAATGTGGCATAACTGTAACTATTATTCTTATCTTTTCATTTGTTTGATTTCATCACCTTAAGACAGTTCTTGAAAGATGAATACAGAAAGGCATCATCACATCTGACCCACATATTGTCATTTTTATTACCAAGACCACTAAATAACCAAAAAGATATGTATTCCACCATGTGGAGTATTTACTAAATCTAGATCTTTCGGATATGGCAATTTGACAGTTCCTACCTGGCCATTGTAGGTAATGTAGAGATAGTTTGTAACTGATGGGTATTCTGCAGCCAGAGTATCAATCTGTAAGAGAAAATAAAAATAAAATAAAATAAACAGAATTTTTCAACTTTATTATAATGTTTTCAAGAACGATTGTAGGGTTTTTTTGGTACTGCATTCTTTTAATGTCTATTACTTTCAAAAATAAAGATAATAAAAAAAGGTATATATAATCCAATTGCTTTCTAATTCTGAAAGTGAGAGGGGGAAAAGACCAACAACACAATCTAGTTATCACTTGAGCTATAAATGACGATACACATTACAAAGCATTACTGTTATCATCGCAGTAGTACCTCTCATGAATACAACAAAGTAGTCATATAGTCAACTGGTCACCAAGAAGGCTCATTCAGCCAGCTGTCTAAAGCAACTGCAAATAAAATTTAAAATCAGAGCAAAGTGACCTATATGTAAAGATGCCATTGGTTTGAAAATTAATGCATAAGATTTAAGTTACCTATGGCAATGAACAATTGGATGACACAATTTTCAAAAATATAATGGCAACGGAAAGGAGACAAGATCACATTGAACAAAAAAAAAGTAAATCAATTCAACTTTCAAGGGCCAGGAGTTCAGCTTAAAGAGCAAGAATTTGGGGACCAGCAGGGCAAGCTAGTATAAAGCAGGTGAGAAGAAAGAAAGATAATAATTGCTGAATAGAAAATTTTCAGCATCAAGCCTGAGACCTTAGGGTATGCATGTGCCCTCTGAGTACACAGAGAAAATTCAATGATTTTAAAGGACAAAAACCAGCTGGTGGAACTTTAAGCTAAGCCACCTCTTCTACTAAAGGCGAAAGGGAAATGAGGGGAAATCACAAAGCTATACCTATGAAAGTTCTTGTGTGATTGCCATGAATACTAGATGAGCTCAGAATGCCCAACCCTATCACAATGAACACTAAATAAACCATAATGATTGGGCACTTGAAGTATTACATTGTAAAAAGCTAGTGCCAGGGGAAGCCGGGATGACTCAGTGGGTTGAGCGCTCACTTTGCAGCCCCGGGGATCAAGGATTGAATCCCAGCCCCGGCCCGTGCAGACCCATATGCTGAACTGGGAAGTGCCCCCAGTTCGGTTCTCACTGGGGTGAGACCCCGGCCCAGTTCCTGCCCTGTGCAGCCCTGCGCCCACCTGTGGAGTGAAGCTATGTGGAAAAACCAATGATGTACAACTGTGGAGACTGTTCAGGGCCCTCCCCCTTCTCTCTGTCTCTGTATCTCTCTCTGCAAAAACCAATAAAAAAAAAAAACCTAGTGCCAGAAAATATAACTAGTGTTTTCAAGAGCATCAGCCACCATGCTAAGGTATTTCAAGTGCTTCTAAATTTATTACACCAAGAAGATTTATTTGTAGACAAATATATCAAAAAGTAGAGGAACCTTTTTGACTTTTTGGTTATTGTTCATTTGGACCTAGAAAGTCATATACTACTCCCTCTTACCTTTACATCCCAGTGCCCCTTCATTCTTTTCAAGCTCAAATAGATTGCTGAATAAAGTTGGTGACAGCATAGACATCCACTGGACAAATAGTCACTTTTAAATTCTACCCTTCTTTTTATTGACAATGACTATGAGTTGGTATTTACATTTCACTTGAGGAATCTTGAGAAGAGAGGGAAACTACTTTACCTGTTTAACCCAAGGGTGGATGTTTTTCTTCAACCTCAGTTCCCTCGTCTGGGCCTCAGTCAGCCTGAGGCATTTTGAAATCTGCTTGTCTGAGAACCCTATCTTCTTTGCGGTTTTCAGAGTTTCTTCTGAAATGGACTCACTAGGATTTAATGGAAAAGAGAGATTCAAGTTTAAACGGAACACAACAAAACACAGTGAACTATTTAATTTCAAAAACACCACGTTTAGATCTTGTATCTTTCAAAAATATACAAATAGCCCACCAAGTCTTCTAGCCTCTATAAAATCTACACTTTCCAATGCTGACCTTGCCAAGCACAGATTCCTACCTTACACTCTCTTCTCATTTCCTAAAAAATGGCTTCTGCACTTATTGTCCAAGTAAATTTCTTCTTTCCAAAAGAAAGAAATTCTGGGGAAGCCGAGATGGCTCAGTGGGTTAAGCGCTCACTTTGCAGCACCCGGGACCGAGGATCGAATCCCGGCCCCGTCCCATGTAGACCCATATGCTGAGCTGGGGAGTGCCCCCAGTTCAATTCTCTCTCTGTCTATGTATCTCTCTCTCTCTGTCTCTCTATCAAAACCAATAAAAAAATAAAATAAAAGCTAAACTTTTTTTTAAAAAAGAGAGAAATTCTTACTAAATCAAGGAGCCTTGCCTCAATTTTCATTTTTATAACCTGTCAGTATATGACCTGTCTGATGTCTCATTCTTTTTTTTTTTTAAATATATATTTTATTTTTTTATTTATTTTGACAGAGGAGAGAGAGAGAGAGAGAGAGAAACAGAGACAGAGAGAGAACTGAACTAGGGGAGCTCCCAGTTCAGCATATGAGTCCTCACAGGCCGGGGCCGGGATTCAATCCTCGGTCCCCGGCGCTGCAAAGTGAGCGCCTAACCCACTGAGCCATCCCGGCTTCCCTTGATGTCTCATTCTTTAAAGGTATCTTCCTCTGGCTTTTGGTTAAGTTGCTTCTACTTCATTATTCACAACAATCCTTTACTGTTTTTGTCATGTTATGTCATGTTACTGTTATGTGGTTTAGTGTGGCTACTTTCCCTCTCTAAATTTAGCCACTGTCATCAGCTCAAGTGGCAGAGTAGTCAATGATACCCAAATCTGTAGCTCCCTTCTCCAGTGTCTGACCTGTGCTCCAGGTTTATGCATACAAACTTTCAGAATCATCTTCACCTGGGTATTCTAACATTAGACTGGGTATTCTCTCCATAAATTGCATCTATTTACTAATATTACATATGATCCATGTTGAGAAGGTAGGTTTGTGGTTTTATGATTATTTTCCATTCAAGACAGATACAGCTCTTCACGTTCCCCAAACTCATTTTCATTGTGTAGCCTGTGTTCATGCTGTTTCTCTCATCTGCAAAACCTTTGACATTCTTATTATCTACCCAACTTTTCTCTCCAACTCTCAGCAACCCATCTCAGGTCAATGAAACTCAAGCCTTATACATAAAGCCTTCTCAGTCTATGCTCTCCCACACTGATCATCCTGGACCCTTAACCGACTCTTATGTTTGGAACCAGGGGCATATTTGGAAGCATACTGCTTAACACGTCATCATCAACTGGAATTTTTAATGTTTCTTAGCTTTTATTCATTAACCAGACTTTCTTTTCTGCTAGATTTAAGTTTCACGGGGGCAAAGAATACATTTAACTCATTAACCAGATCATTCCCAAAGCCTAGCATGCTGTCTGGCCCACAGAAAACATTCAATAAATATTTATTAAATAAATGAAGGAAACTAAACTTCTATACCTTTATATTTTATAGAAAAAACCAAGAAGGTACTGAAATCAACTTATAACTAGAATTCAAAACGTACACAAAAGTAATTTGGAAAGGCCCAGTATTCAAAAAATAAAATACTACTGTAAAAGTATCTTAACCAAATAGCTGTGGAATAGCTATTTCAAACAATAGTCAATACAATAAACTTCAATTATGGCAGTTTGGTAGTCAAGTCAATAAAATTAAAATATAACAGTATGTTGTCAGAAGATCTATAATAAGTAAAATATTTCACTAAAATTTTGCTAATTAAAATGCAGTTGAATTAAATCTATTGTTTTTCGTTCATTCTATTCTTCAGCCTTCTTTATTTGATTAATTCATAGCCTCAGTTTAGAGAAGAGAGAATCAAGTTGATTATATTTAATAGCTATTTCTGTTTTTTTCTTATATCAATATTAAATTGAATTTTTGTGGTTACAACTTGTCCGAGTCAATACACTTTTTCTAAGGCACCTAAATTCCCTTCTGTTTTTAAAATTTGTTATTTCTCCCATTGAATTTAATTTCTTTTTTTCTATTCCTATTTTGATTTTTTAATCTTACCAAGTATTTGCTAAGCATGCTCCCAGAGCAACACATATCCCTGTCAAATTCTTGAACTCAATCTGATTATTAAGTATTATTAGTTACTTACTATGCATGCCAAGCATTTTGCTACATGCTCTAGAATTATTTTGTCCAATTTGGTAGCCATTACCCACATGGGACTACTTAAATTTAAATGTCAATTAATTTAAATTTTTAATTAAAAATTTAGATCCACAGTTACACTAGCCACATTTGGCCATTGGCTACTGTATTAAACAGTGCAGATTATAGAATATTTTATCATCACAAAAATTTCTACTAGACAATGCTGCTCATGTTGATACAAAACAATATTTAAGACTGAAACGATAGTGATTCAACACATTTTATGGAGAGATAAGCTATGTGGTACAATGTGAGGTCAGAGAAAAGAGATAACAATGCAAGTGGTTGTAGTTGAGAAAAACTATGGCAGTAGAGAGATGAGAATAGAACCATAAAGAAAATTCAGCTGTATATATGAGGGCTGTCCAGAAAGTATCAGCATGTAATATGAAAAAAAAAATGGAGGCATGTATGGCTGGATTTTTTCCAGACAGCCCTCGTAGATCAAGGAGTCGATAGATGTACTGTAGGCAAGAGCAACCTCATTTGTGATAATCTGAGGCAGCAAAGGGCATGGCAGGTATAGGAAACATAAAAAGATTTGTAGTTAGAAAGAGTAGGAAATTGTGGATGGTAAAGGTGGAACTGAACTCATTAATATTCTTCCATTAGTGCTTTAACACAGTGAGCACATACTGTGTACCAGGCCCTGTGCTAACTACTCTAATAATAGAAAGATAAATATCGAATCTCTACATTCAAGGAGGTCAGTGTTATATTACGAGGCAAAAAAATAGCCATAGATGTGTCTATACTGTGAGAGGTGCTGTGAGAGAAATGTACAAATTTCTGTGCGCCCAGCTTCTGCTGAAGTTAGGAAAGGCTTGCCCTGGAGGTTAGAGGTGACTGCTGAACTTCTACAGATCTTTGAAATACTCAAGTTTATAGTGTTTATGTTTTGTTTTGCTAAATAAATAAATAAATAAATTTAAATTCAAAACAAAGCCTGAGAAGGGATTTGTTGTTTCTGTTTGTTTTAGAAATGTATGCTTCCACTTGCCTTGCCAAGATTATGTTCCGAAACCAATTGCTCATTTGTTTATGTGCAAGTATGCATTCAGCCTCAAAGTGGAAGCACTTGGCAAACAAGCTATTTCTCTAAATTAGAACTTTGGGTGATGTTCTTTCCAAATAAATATCTTTAACTCTGAGTTTTGTGGGAGATCTCAAATCATGTTATTGTTTACCTGCTTGGGGAAAAACTATACATTTTCTCTATGATCTACAATTGTATTAAAAACATAGGCATAAAAGTTGAGTTAGGTAAAGAAATATTGTACAGATAACATTGAGCCAATTCTTGCCCATAGATTTTTCTAGCTACTTGCTAGACTATTTCCCCATCATGTGGACTAGCAATAAAAGACAAGCAAAGAATAAGTAGATCTTCAATAAGACATTTCCTTATTATTGCAGATATCTATCTGAGGCAAAACCCATATTATATTACTATATTGACAACTACACTAACCTAAAGGACTAAATCCTAACCCTGAACAGCAGCTATCCAGCCACTTAAAAAAACAAGCCTTGAAATGAACCATCATGTCTATAACTTTGACTAGGAATTAGCACAAATGCAAGTTCATGTCCAAGGAAAACAAAAAGTAATATTTATCTTTCTCTCTTTAGGTTCTTTCTTTCTTTTTTCCTTTCTTTCTACAAATTCGCCTTGAATGATTTATATTTTTTTCTTACATGGAATATCAGTCAATTCTTCAAAGGTTTCTATATTGCTTGAATGAAAAGTGTAAATAATGGTATTAAATAAGCAAGAAACAATTTTGATTCCTCACATTTCTATTAATATTAGGGGTGCACTAAATTTGCATTTGTTTTGTCCCTATTCATCAGTGCAGTGTTTTCTACTGCTGAAATATGCATAATGCCTCTTATTCTTTTCCACCAAAAAATGTCCAACAGAGCATTAAAGACATTTCCAGCAAATACACAAAGTGTTTCTCCTCTACCCACCATACAAAACCAAACTCTTAACGACAAACAAACTAAAAAACAAAAACAAAAGAAAAGCTAATTGAAGAAAAAAAAATCTGGCCTTATGCATGAAAACATAAAGTGAATTAATTTGTGCTCAGCTCTGGTGGCAAAAAATAGATACCTATCTGTCATAGGACTAACTCAGTTGTTACTGCTCCCCACAGCATATCCACCCCAGAGAGTTTTCATTATTTAAAGTGGATGCCTGAGAAGAGCAACAGTAACACAAAACAATGAATCATGAATGATAAAATTTTAGAATGGGGGTGAAAACTATTTCTCCATAGACACTCCCCTACATTATACCTACCAGGTTAAGAATTCTGAAATGGATGCATCAAGCTAGACCTGCAGAGTGCACATTTAAGCTTAGAAACTGATTCTCTGAATATTTTCTTGGTGAACCAAAAACTGCTTTAAGTTTTGCCCAATATTCAAATAATTAGATCAATAGTGTGATATATTTTAAATGTCTTAAAAATTAGGATGTAGTAAATTGGAATGGCAAAGGAAAATATTCATGTTCATCTACCTTAACTTGAATGCAAATATTGGATATGTTATGTTTATATGAAGTTCAAAGTGATGTATCTTCTACAGTATTTCATTCATGATCTCTCTGGTTATTAATTTCTAGTCTTTAGACATGTTCATGAAATAGTACAAAGCAGTTTGTAATCCTCCTCACTGAGAAAATGTGTTCATCTGACTCACTGTGGCAATTACAAGGACAGACAAGTTAGATTCCTTACCACATTCAGTACTGCTCTAATTCTGCTAGGCACCTTCAACTTCAAAACAGGGAGCAGGCTGCCTCTCTTTCTATTCCTCTCATTCACTCTCAGCTGCTTCTGCGTTAACACAGGCTGGCTGGCTGGCATGTCATTACACACTAAAGAAATTGACTTTATTCCCTACTTGTTCTGATACACATTTTTGAGTTCCATTATCATAAACTAAAAGAAGAGATAGTTTGAAGACACAATTCATTAGCTTTGGGCCAGTGATTCAAATAAGGTTAAACCTCTTCAGAGTCAAATACAAGATGAATAATCTTAAGTGAACATGAAGCTAATTTAACAATCTTGAGGTTCAAATACATGTTCCTCATCTTTATCTGCCCATATTGGGCTGCTTTCCATTTTGTCTGCTAAAAATAAAAAATAAAAAAATAAAAACATTCAGAGTAAAGCGGTTTTTTTGTTTTTGTTTTTAAATCAAGCTAGATAAAAGCTTATTTTAGGGACAAGGCTATAATATTTCTGTTTCTCCAAAAGAAAATGAAAAAGTTAATTTGGAACAAACTCAAAACAGAATAGTTACTAAAAGAAATACAAACACTGAATTTGTTATGCAAAATTGCTCTTTGAAACCTCAATAGGGCATGCTCCATTCATATTATATTGTAAATCAAGGTAGCATTATATCAAGCGAGAAATGTGATCAGCTGAATAGAACATACTGCACTAAAGCACAGTTTTAAAGTATATATAAAAAAATGTATCCTTCTATTATTTAATATGAATTTGTGTCTACTAATATGTTTATGGTTATCTTTACTTCTTTGAACATGAGCACATTAAATCCACATTTCAGAACTGTGTCTTCTACATATCTAAATTTTCTTTCGCCTACCAGCTTTCCTTCCTTTCAAAGTTCAAGGGTAAACTCTTCACAGGCTACACTTCTATCACTGTATAATAGAATCTAAAGAATAAAACAAAGAGACACCAAATAGCTGTGATGCTGGTCTTTTCATAATCTCCAGTTTGTCTCTATTTAGCAACATAAAATGACAGTCTGAAATTTTAGAGGGAAAACACATCTCAAAAGCAGACAATCAGACTTCTTGCACACTCTGCCATAATCTTTTAATGGTTAGACAGCACGGCTCAGTTTCTACAAGGGGAAGTCTCTGGAGTGTTCTCTGATTTTATAAACAATACAAGCCTTTCTCCTCTCTCTCTTCCACTTCCAATGTAGATTTTATTGTTTAAAATTCTATCCTGTCATCTCTGAAACTTCCTCCACTCACCCTTAGTCTTCAATAATAAATGATAAAAGGAAATGGAATAAATTCCCCTTAATGAGGAAATTTTCACCTGGAATAGTGGAGCTGGGGAAATCTATTAACCGATGGAGGGATGCCTGCAGCATTGCAATTACCAGGGGAGCCAGCGTACTTCACACAGCCCTCTCTTCCACTTGACTGGCTTTTATCTGATCCACCAACTCACAAGTAATGCTAAACAAATTTCCCTCCAGATTGCACAAGCTCTAATGTGAAAATGAGCACTCCACTTGGCCTGCAATTATGGGATGGGCTTGCAATTTTATTATCATCTTTTTAAAAATCCCCCAAAAGACAGAAGCTGAGAAAAACACTAGGCCTGATACTCAGTAATGACACCGGTTTAATAAGGAAAAAGAACTGAGTAAGATATATGTTCTCCACCCTGAGACCCTCACCAGCCTCTCCCCTGAGTTTCTCACGGCTTCACTGATTGTTTTCTGGCATTTCACAGGTTCAAGGCCATGCCACAATCACAATAATGCAATCAGTGAAGTTATTTGTCTCTCATCTTTTCTTTCAAGGAGACAGGTTGTTACCTCTTTCCTCAAGAGAAATGCGAAAGACAGTTTTCAAAAATAGCAGTAGCATTTGGAAAAGCAGAGGATAAAACCCAGGCAATTGGCTAAATAGTACTCTTTTCTCTTAATTTCTGAGAGCACCAAACCTTGATTCTGTAAAACAATGAGGCCTTTGAAGGAATTATGGTAAAGAAAACCTTGATCTTTATGTCTCATGTACATGACAAACAATATCTAGATCCTATGGTTATGTGAAAGCATGCCATCATAAAAATTATCTATTAGGATCTTAATCCACTTAGCACTATCACAATAATGCTATAACATCACAACTGTTGCTTTTCAATGGACAGCACACTTAAAACTGTATTTCACCTTAAAGGCTATTAACAACAACAAAATCAACACAAAGAACAAAACCTTATGAGAAATTAATACTGTAGATATTTTTATGGTTAGACAGGTAGTTTCTAATTTCTGAATCCTATGTTCATTTATTACCAATCTTTACTGAGCCTAATAGTTCAGCATTATAATATTACTTTTAATCTGATAAGGCCACCTATATATTATTGATTATAATATAATTATATTCTGTGAATACCAATAATAATAGAGAAGATCTAACATAGGTTAAATTAATTGCAATTTTGAGCTTTAATGAATCACAATGTGTATGTCAATGATTCTTATTTGAAAATGCTATGGCTCTCTTTCTCTGCCCTTGATTTGGTAACAATAAACAAACAAATGAAAACCTCCTATTCATAGTAGTGAATCATACCTATTAGTGTATGAAAAGTTCTGTTACATTCAAAAAAGCATGCTTCTACAAATCAACTAGGTTTCACATAATTACACTGAACTAAAGGGCAAAGTCCATACTATGGTACATTGCTTTTGTTATTTCTGATTAATAAATTCCTTTATAATTTTAAATCCATTTAATGTATTCTTTCCCCAAAAGTGAGATGATGTAGTCAGTAAGCAAAATCCCCGGTTTTCCCACGAATATAGGTTTGTTATGTGTCTGGGATTTAAATCCAATAGAAATAAAGAAATATTATATGAGCACTTCATAGAACACTGAGATTAAATGAGCATTCTTTGATGTTTTAAATCTGTTATTTCACAAATAAATTTAGTTTTCTATAGTTTAAAACTTCTTCATCATTTAAAGCAAGTCATGTTTCCACAAAGTAGTTTTCCAAATATCATGTATGTTTTCCCAAGCAACAAATGTATAATTTTCAACATAATATAAACTTCCTTGACTTCTCGTATTACCTATAATCTTATTAAAATAAATTACATAACTGAATTTATTAACTGTTGCATAGATTTTGTTTTCTTGCTAAATGTAACATATATAGGAATAAGTTTTAACCAAACATTTTTTGTTCTTGAATGAGAAACTATATGCCTTTTCTAGGCAAAGAAAAAATGAGAAACCATTTTTAAGAGGATATGGAAAAATTTTAGACTTAAATTCTTGGCAGCATATCACATTAGATCTGTGTTAATTTGAGGATTACTATCTACATGGAAATAAAAAATCTTTATCACTGAGGGTTTTTCAAAAGAAGACAAAGAAATGCACATTAATATCCACATAGCAAAATGTATCATGTACTTCATACTAATTACTATATAGTCACAAATGTAGTAGCTTACTCTTCAATCTGCCTAGAGTGAAGTATTGTCAATTAAATTAGTCATCAGCTAACTTGCAGGGGTCTCCAAACTACGGCCCGCGGGCTGCATCTCATCCGGCCCGTGGAGACCTTTTTATCTGAATAAAATAATATTAAATAAATAATTAAAAACAACATCTATGTTTTGAATCTTTTTTATTTGGACCTCGAGTGTGCAGTCGGCCCCCAAACTGCTGTTTGATAGTTAATGCGGCCCGCGGGCTGAAAAGTTTGGAGACCACTGGAAGAGTAGGCGGTTAGGATATGAGGCAGTATATGCAATATCCACGTGGCCACATTGACATTGATCTGATGGCCATTACGTTATCATTATATTTACAAAGACAAATAGTACCTAATTGCCTATTTCAGCCTCAAATAGGCAAAAACCACTGGCCACATCTAGAGTCAGGCTCCAAGTATGCTGAGAAAAATATCATCAATCAGATGAAACGATAAAAGTGTAAAGTGTTTACTTAGCACAATGCCAAGCAGGTAATAAGTGCTTCATAGAGGCAAATCCCAGAGGACAGAACAGAAGGGAGAGAGCAGGCACAAGAAAGGAGAAAGGCAAACAGAGGGAGTAGCAGAAGGAGGAGTTAAGCAGAACCTAAATTTGGCTCCAGCACCTTGTTCTATTCAGACTTCTTCTCCTCTGTAACATTCCTGTCTCCATACCTTGAGATGGTGAGGGCCACCTTACTTTGAACTCCCTGAAAATCACAAATGCTCTTCTAGAGAGAACGAGTGCCAGGCATTTAGTCTGCTATTGGGAAGCATGGCCACTGACTTATTCTCCTCAGTTAGACATCACACACTTCATCTCTAAAGGTGGACACAGGGGCTCTATCCCTCCATAAGGGTATCTCAGGTACAAATGAATAAGTAAAAAAAATTTCTGGGGTCAATGGATGATTATTGAGCTTCCATAATTATAGTTCAGAGAGCCTATGTTGCCTGAATTTGATTTTCATTGTACACTTCAGAAGTTCTTTTACTCACACCTGCATTAACATTTAAGATAAGGCATTTGAGATTTAAAGAAAAAATGCATGCATATATATGTCTGCATATATACATACAGTCTTTAATATAAGCACAGCAGACTTTAAAAAGAAAATCCTTATCTTATCCCCCTGTACCCTTGAATATTCTGTTTATGTCTCTTAAAGGTGACTCACTGGGGCTTTCTCCCTGCCAGGTCCCTGTGTTTTCCCCACATGATTTCCAGAGAAGGGCACATCTCTTAGAGTTTCTGCTCTAAGTGGGGTCAACATTTCAGGCAGAAAAACACACCGCTCACAACTTGACAGCTAAGGAGGAACTGATCTCCAGCTGTCTGATTTAAAAGTCATATCTCTGAAAAGAAGCTTTTGAAAAAGAGTTAGTGACTAGAACCAAAGACAGAAGCCCTGGTATACATTTCTTGCTTTCCTCTGGTGTGACATAAAGTATGATACACATCTCAATGTGACTCAGTTTCACCATGCACAAAAATAAAGTAATGATTATTTTATACCTGTATTATAATAGAAATGAACTTCAAGGTCACCAGAAAAATATAGATCTCTGTATTGTAACTAATATATATTATATATTTTTGCCTTAACTGTCTTTTCTGGTTAATAAAATCAGTCTTCATTGCAATTGCAAATATTTATGAATATTTCTCATCTATTAAATATGAGATACAGGGATGCATACGTTCTAGGGACTCTTAAATTAAGACTCATATGAGATAACATATGCAAAGGTCTTAGAGCTTTTGTTTTTAACCACCATTAAGTTTTCATGGCTTTGTGCTTTTGTCTCTTCTTGGTGCATTAACAGCACCCTGTCTTGTATAGCTAAGTGTATACTAGGGATGTCCAGAAAACAGCCAACCATTGTCAATATAACGAGGATGGTTACATGGCTGGATACTTTCTGGAAAGCTCTCATATATTTAATCTTCAAAAATAGATTTCAAACCCATTGAAAGCAGGCTAGTGAGTACTAATTATTCATCAGCAAATGGCACTGGGCCTATTCCCATGTTTAGGACATAGTAGGTACCCAATAAATATTAATGGCTAAATAGATGAACATATAACATTTTGTCTAATAAGAGCTCCTAATAAAGAGAAAGGCCATCAAATAAGCCATCATGCTGAGATCAGAGATATTGACATAGGAATAATCTAGGAATTCTTGACTATTAATAGATACATACATACATACAAATTATGAGTATATGTTATTTTAAATCATCTTAAAATTTTTGGGACAAACGCATAAAAAATCAATACTATGGGGAAGCTGGGATGGCTCAGTGGGTTAAGCGCTCACTTTGCAGAGCCAGCAACTGAGGATTGAATCCCGGCCCCGGCCCTTGTGGACCCATGTGCTGAACTGGGGAGCTCCCCCAGTTCAGTTCTCTCTCTGTCTCTGTATCATTCTCTCTCTCTCTCTCTCTTTCAAAAACAATAAAAATAAATAAATAAATGCAATTGTAAATTGATTGTTAAAAAAAAAAATCAATACTAATAAAATATATAACATTTATCTTATGACTAATCTGAATATCTGAAAACATTTTAAATACAACATTCATCTTGCCCATGCCAGAACCAAGTACTCTCTTACTTTCAAAATAGGAAATTATTTGTAAAAACTATGAAAACAGTATTTAAATAAAGAATTCAATGAAAATTCTAAGAACATTACACATTTGATGTAAAATTTTATTATATCTGGTTTAATAAATTATTAGTTGAAAAATTAATGGAGGGCTATCAAATCTATGACATCACCAAGATTCTATGTTATCATATGGAACATAAAATCAAATTTAAAATAAAATGTATTTTTGGCATTAGTTCACAGAGTCATGGAAATTCCCACAATAACAGCCCTCTTTTATGGAGAGGATATAACTTTATTTATGTGAGTCCTAATTTTTAGTAGTTTTGAAGAGTTTCGTTAGATAAATGGCTTAGGGTTTGAAAACAAGAGCCATAGAATGGTAATCCACAGCAACTGACAAAATTATTTTCCTTTAGAGCTAATTACTTCACACATAATATATGTTCATCTAGCTGCATGGCTGCCTGATAAAATAAAATTTTAAAAAGGAGTATTTATCTTTTTTACTAAGGTAAAATTAAGATTTGCAAATATAGTGTGAGTTGGTAGTTAAGTCAAAGGACATAACTTATTTTCGGCAAGTCAAATCAATAGGTTTCACTAAAGTATTCAACCATCTCCATTTCCATTCTACATTTAAAATAATCAATATCCACATATGTAGTATATATTTGAATGTCTACAGACTGGAGTGAGGAAAACAATAACGTATGTCATAGCAAAGTATCATACATATTATAACATCCAATATGTTACATATAGGAAATACATATATATTTCCCTAAATTACTTCTAAATTTAATATACTTTAAAGCTGTTCATTGCTAATTGTTTTCTGCCAGAATGTATAAATTATCATTAGAAAGTAACATACTGGCCCTTCTGTGTCTTATATCTAAGTTTAACAACTTGTGGGTGACAATTTTTCCTCCAACGACGTCAATCAACTATAAGTACAAAATGTTTTCGTCTGGTTTTGTCCTGCTTCATGAACAAGTTAAATAAAAAGTCAATAGAAACTAACATGTGTAGGAGAGGATATTCAAAGGGAGTGTTCCAGCTAAGGTGACATCTGCATTATTACATCTGCCAGAAATTTGTGGCTGCAGGGAAATGACCAACTTTACTGAGCTCAATTTAGCACTTGAATGCCCAAGTGGAACTCACCAGGCCTGCCCTAGATTGTTTTCCTAAGCCGTAACCACACCTATGTTTTTCAGCACTAACCAACAAGATGTAGTTCATCACATTGAACACAGTGATGGTCATATGAAAATTAGGCCCTTCAAAAGTACACATACTGTTTTTTTACTATACTGAATCTAATAGTCAGTGGCCGTGAAGGAGAAAGAAAATATTAATATTATCAGAAATAAAATAGAAAAAAAAAATGAAATCTCTAGACTATCGAAAAAAGCAGTTTTTTCATAATTTGCACAATAATCCACAGTAAATTTATGTTAAAAATTAATAGAGAAATTAATCAAAATCTTAGCCTCCTATGCTTATATGGGATGAACTGTATGTATTACAATGGTCCTATCCCCTACTCTTGAATATCTAATATGGATGAAATTAGATTTTTTTAAAAATAGCTATCCACAATGTTTTTAACACAAATAGCATCATTGTACAAAAAATAAAAAAAAGGACCATTCCAGAAAAATTGCCCAAATTGAGTGAAATGCAAAAGAAGAAGCCATATCCTAAAGGATGGGAACCTTCCATTTGATAATTTAACATTGTACAGCCCAAACCTAGCTCTTCTTTGTACTGATTACTTGAAGGAAGAATTCAAAACTTAATTCAACTTAGCTTTGACCAGTAAAAGAACAAAATTTACAATTAAGCAGGTATAATAAAATACTTGAGCTAGATATGTCAGTCAGAAGTAGCTAAATACCCAGAAAATCAAAATAAGAAAATTAAAAATTTAAAGAGTTACAGGAAAAAGATAAGTTGATGCTCAAAGCTGGCAACTGGAATTCTCATTTTTCTTGCCTATTTATTTTCTTCTTTTAAGTATCGTGACTGCCTTTCAATCTAAAACCTCTAATCCAAATTTGTACAAATAAAAATGTTTGGGGTATAATGTTCTGATATTGTTCCTGCTCACAAACAAGCCTTATTATAGTTGACTTCCTTCCTTAATTATAGGAAAAGGAGTTAAGCTGAGAGATCCTTGTATCTGTGCTTATCTATTAATTACTAATATAGTTGAAATTATCATATGTGCTGGTTCTACAGTGATAGGACTACCATCCCTTTATTGACTACTATTACTATACTGGAAGTGTTTATAATTTGTAGTCTTATTCCCTCCAAATGTTATATATAATTTGCCTTTCCCTACACCTAACTTTATATGTGTATTCATACATACATATGGATTTCTATACATATATATAAACACACACACATAAATATACCTTTATGCATATGTATTTGTGTATATACATATATATGTGAGTGTATGCATACACATATACATATATCACCTAGGAAGTAAAGATCAGGTATCCTCAGCCCTGGAGTACTGCTCAGAATTTGATCTCAATTTTGTTGTTTATTAGTATGTGATTTCAAGGAAGTTGCTAAATATCTCAGTGCCTCAGTTTTCTCAGTGCCTCAGTTTACTATCTATGAACTCAGGATAATTACTGTCTTTCTTATATTTAGTAAGCATTAAATGAAATAATGGTCTTACAAGAGTTCCTAATATGTAGTGAATAAATTTGGTGATTATTGTTGTGTACTTGGAAGGTATTCCGAATTGTTTGATTCAAATTCAACTCTCTATATTAAGTGTTCTAAGTTTTTTGTTACTTTAGGAAATCACTATAACAGTAGAACCTAGCTTGTGAATATTTATTTATTTACTTTCTTATTTACTTATGTAGTTATTTCATTTATGTTACTTAAAATTCTGCCTTCCAGGCCAGATTTATTTGCACAACAGTTAAATCTGTTAATGCACTAATGCAAAGAAGGACTATCAGTGAGATATCTGTAGTTTATAAAAAGATGAAAATAAGCATATTTTCCTTCTAGTAAGTATTGATGAAAATGCTACATAGGAAAAGTTTTAAGTTTGAGTCACTGGTGGTAGCATAAGTAAGTATGGGGAAAATAGGCGTATTAAAGTTTGGCTAGCTCAGTAGTGAAGGCTAATGGATAAAGCTCAAGCAAATGTACTTCCACTAAAAATTCCTACACACTTAACTTCTTAAAATTTCTTATAACGTGATCTGGTAACATAGATATAATAGATCAAACATCTAAACCACAATGCATATATATAACAAGTATTAGAATCCTACATGATACAACTTGCATCACATGGAATAAAGAGAGATTTTCCAAAACCTAAGGAAATCCGCTATAAAATATATTACAACTCTAGGTGAATTAATAGCACTATACCAGCTTATAAATTTGGGAAACCACCTAGAACAGTCAACCTTCCTAGCATGCCCTTGGACAGAAATATTTTAAGAGGAAAAGAAGAAAGTCAGTGAAATCAAGTGGGGAAGAGAAATTTTTTGTTGAAGTTGTCTGAATAATGGTTATCACCTAAGTTGGTAAGAATGGATATTGCTCTGGAAATCTTGCCACTGCTATGCTCATGTACTGGAGACAGCAAACTGAGTGCTGATGTGTGCAGATACCCTGAGCCAGCATGCTGTGTAGATTATTCTAAAACCCATCTAATTTGTTTCATCATCCAAAAGAAGGCTGGGGTTGCATTCATCATCCCCAGAATGATACATGTTCATCTCTATCTTTCAAGAAAAGGAATTTCTTACTGTAATTTCCACTTTCTCATAGACATGAAAAACTCATCAGTTATTTCTTTAATGCTGACTTTGTTACAATCATTGGGTGTTTTTTCCCCCACTCCAGTCTGTAGACATTGACATATAGACTAAATATGTGGGTATATTCAATTTGTGAGTCAAGTTCTGGATTTTATTTCAGGTAAATACAAGTTATAGTCCGGCCATCAAGTTGAATAATATTTTCATCCTCTGCTAGTGAATGTGTTTATTGACTATCAGAAGAATTTTAGTGTGGTTAACAACAGCAGAGTGGGAATTTTTGTTTATTAGCCTAATGGAGTGCTATTGATCTTTTGATAAGAATAGCATTTGCATCATTATCTATCATTGCTTTCTTAAAAAAAATGTTTGATATTAACACAAGTGACAATTCACTATAAAAAAGATTAAGAAATGATACTATGCAAAATATATAAGCAAATGCAAATTGACTCTGAAAATGAGTTTTTAAGTGCATATATATATAAAATCACACAATATTCCTCATTATAACAAGTACCATTTTTATTTTCAGGGGGAAAGAGGGAAAAACTTCTTGACCACTCATCATACGCCAATATCCTATTCACTTATATCATCAAGCTTCCCAAACTATAAAGTAGCTATTAGCAGGAAGAATACGAGGCTAGAGACGTGAGCCTTACTACAGTGGGCAAGACCGACCCTGATCACCTGCTGGCTTCACAGTCCGTGCTCCCTTCAATGCAAAAGGAAACCAGGCAGCACTTAACCCACATCTAGCATTCTATACTTCATTCTTTCTTTAAGTTTTGCTTGTCTCCAAGTTGAGATCCCCATTGCCTATTTTCCCAGGAACCTGTAAGAGAAGTGCAAAGAGACCTGGGTTCATTGGCACCAGAGATATATTGAGGCCAGATAATTTTCGGTTCCTTTCAAATCACACCAAATAAACAGCTACCTCCTGGGCCAGGATCTACAGCCAACCTTTCCAACACTAAAGCAGTTGAGACCTTGAAACAAAGTGACCCACAAATAAATGGAAATGAAAAAGAACAAATGATCTTGACCTTTCTCCAATCCGGCAATATCTAATTCAGTCACATAATGCCAACTGTTAATCGAGAGAAACTATTATTGTTGGAACTATATATGCCTCAATGACTAAGCCTCCCTGGGTATTTAGAGACAGAGAAAAAGCAGATGACATCATCATAGCAGAAGATGCTAATGGTGAAGATAACCAAAATAGGGCAAGGAAGCTCAAGTCCTACACACACTCCATCAGCTATAACGTACTTTAGACTTCAGGCCGCTACATGTCACAAACCCCTATGTGCCACAGAATAATTGAGATGGCAGCTTCAGTGGCTGTCTATTTTTATGTTATTTATCAAACACCTCTAAATAACAATCATTATCAAATTGCTATGTGTACACCCAAGACTCTCCAAAAAAAATCAATCAATCAAACAGTAAGGTATCACTCAGATAATAATGAATTCAGGGTTTAGATTTACCATAAATCATTTATTGAGTACTTGAAATAAAAGGTAATTTTAAGTATATTTTTTAGAATCTTTAAATTATTAATAGGTTTAAATGAAAAATATGTAATATAGATAACTATGAACAGTAGAAAATACACTTAAGCAAGAAAATGAAGACTGAGGAAGCTGGGAAGGCTCAGTGGGTTAAGCACTCACTTTGTAGCCCAGGGGACTGAGGATCAAATCTCGGCCCGTGTGAACCCCTATGCTGAACTGGGGTGTGTTTCCCATGCAGGAGGCCCCCAGTTTGGTTCTTGGCCCCCCCACCCCCCCAAGTTTGGCCCCTGGCTCGAGGGTGGCATGCCTCCCATGTGGAAGATCCCTAGCCTGGTTCCCACCCACATGGCCCCGCCCACCTGAGTGGAACAAAACCATGTGGAAAACTGATGACATACAACTATGGAGACTGCTCCGGGTCCTCCCCCTTCTCTCTGTCTCTCTCTGTCTCTGTCTCTCTCTGTCTCTGTCTCTTTGTCTGTCAAAAACAATAAAATAAATCTTGGAAAAAAAAAAAGAAAAGGAAGACTGAAAATGTCAAATTATCAGCAAATAAATGCAAGAGGATGTGGATGTCAGAAAGTTATTATAAGTGACCTATAACAGTGACTTGTTTACTCCTCTAAGGACCTTTATCATTCTCGATGTACAGTTATTTCTGCTTAGCCAAAATCTCAACCTGCCTTCTGGTGTAACAAAAACTCTTCAATAAAAACATCAAATTTGTCCAAAAATCAGAATGTTTATCAAGTGGAAATTTAAATCACAATAACATCTGCTATTTTCACCCCAGGTCTCTTCCACTGCCACAGTTGGCATGCTGTAAGTTTCTAGCACCCTCATGTGGTTTAATTGGAGTAGTTTCATAGACATTTGAAATCAGTTTTCTAAAACTGAAAACAATAGAACAGACTATAATTTAACAAGGCTGGCATCATAAACCAAGAAAGAAAACCCCAAGTCAGCTAAATTCCAAGATGAATGTATATGCTCGACTCTTAACTTACTTGCTATCTACTGTTCATTTTATGTAATTACTAGAAAGGATGACTTACAAGCAAGGTTGAAATTGCCAGTGTTGAAAACCAAGCATTGGTTGTGGGCAATTGTTGAATATAAAAAAAGAACCTCATTTTGCTCAAAAAGAAAAGAAAGTGTTTTTAGCGCTCAGTTTGCATGCATCTTGTTTAGATAAACATAATATATGTTGCAGTTGCTATACAGTTGGGGAATCAAGTCTTTGAGATCATCCACTGTCCTCAACCATATTTTCGCTGATTAATTTTTCCACCTTTTCTCAATTCATTTGAGTAAAATTTGAACAAACAAAATTTTCTCACTCTAAATATATGCCTAGGCTTTAGGTGAGACTTCTTTCTAATAATAGTGTATTTCAGAGCCCCCTTAAAGGGGAGAAGCTACAGAGGACTATACTGTGTTCTTTAAATTGATAATAAATGCTTCTCTGATTCAAAATACATTTTTTAAAGATTTTTTAAATTGTTTTTGACAGAGAAAGAGAGAGACAGAGAGAAGGAGGAGGGCCCAGAGCATTCACCATAGTTGTACGTCATCAGTTTTTCAATGTGGTTTTGTTCCACACAGGTGGGTGGGAGCTGCACAGGGCAGAAACTGGGCCAGGAGCCTCCCGTATGGGAGACATGCCCCCTCGAGCCAGGGGCCGAACCCAGGGGTGAAAACTGAACTGGGGACTTCCCACATGGGAAGCACACCCCAGTTCAGCATATGGGTTCGTAGGGGCCAGGGCTGGGATTCGATCCTCAGTGCCTGGGGCTGCAAATTGAGGGTTTAACCCACTGAGCCATCCCAGCTTCCCCCAAAATACATTTTTAAAGCCTACCCATGATTTCATAAACCTGAAGTGCCCCTAATAAATGGTCTTTTCAGAATAAAAATAAAAAATAGATTGTAAAGTATCAGAATACTCTAAATATGAAACAAATTTTTTTAAATAATTGACCATAAGGAGATGAAAATGTAAATCAGTGAGAGATAAAGAGACTACTAACAGAAACATGAATGTGGCTTATTTGTTTACTGAACTGGAAGTCCCAATGTTAAAAATAACAGTAGAATGCAAAAGGAATACATATGCTCATCATTATATAGAAATGTGTAGGTTGATATTAAAAACAGAAAAATCATCTTTAGAACTCAGAAAATATACAGAAAACAGAAATATTACTTTATTGATTATTCAAATGTAAATCTAGGTAATATTTGATAAATAAATAGCCCATGGATTCATAAATATACACCAATTTTCACGAATTCAAACACCTAATAGAAACATCACTATTCTTAATGGCAAGGGTGGGAATAGAAGATAGTTCAAATATTAAGAGAATCCTTTCAAAAGGTAAACAGCTAAAAACTCCCATTTCTTCTGGTTATGGCTACTGCTTCCAAACCTTGGCACTTTTTACCTCATTGAAGCATAATGTTGGCCAAACGCTTGACAGTAAGAGGAAGACTATTCAAAAATTTCCCAGAAGGTGCCTGGAGTGAACCAGAGCCATACCGCCTTACCTGTTGAGCCCTTTCAGTGTCTTTTCCATGTTTAGAATGTCACGCATCTTATACAAAAACCACTTGTCAATGGATGTGAGCTTCATAACCTCATCAAGGGACATGTTTTCTTCCAAGGCCTGTCAGAAGGAAAAGAAATACTTCCTTTGGCAAATGTTTAATAAATGTCTTATTTTGTTGAAAACATACAGCAGCCATTCCTGTCCATGTTATTCAGACAACCTGAGGCTACAGACTGAGAGGTGAAACTGATATATAACATCATTGATGTTGCTCCCAATAAACCTACAGAGACTGTCAACTATAATAATAACGGCATACAGAGGAGGTGCCCAGAATTGAGAGGGGTGTTTGCTTGGAAAAACACCTCTAATAGGTTTTGCTTCCTGTTCTTTATAGGACCATATCACTAATTATATCCTAAATTTGGCACATTTCTTTGGAATTAAAGGGAATCTCTTGAAAATACCATTAGCCAAACTGGTAAGAAAATCTAGAATTGTTCTAATGATCATTTAACTTGTATTTTGGATAATTACTTCTTAGCAAATATTAACAGCATACTATTTATCACTTCCTTTTACATTTACACAAACAATTCAGTGAAAATGGATGCAACAAATGTGGATTGGTGTTGGTTCTCTAGAACATACTATCACAAAGGATTTCTAACCAAAATTATTTTGAATCAGTTAATATGACTTTTTCATGAAGATAGGCATTTTACAAAACCCTAATATCTTCCAAAACAATATAATAATAACTTCAGTTCTGACAGGTAGCTCAGCTTCTTTCTGAAGCTTACTTTAGCAATTTCTCAAAAGTAAAATTACAACTATGAGTCATTAGGCTGTGTAAATAAGGGAACTGAAAGAACCAAAATGTTTATCTTCAAAAGATGTCTACTCTTATTCTTTAATATATATAAATTATATATATATATATACACATCTCAAATGAAAAAACAATAATGAGATATTTTAGAACATTTTATAATGCTACACTATATTTTCATATCCCATTAAGAAATACATGCAACTAGTAACTCTCTTGTTACATTTCAACCCAAGGACCTTAATTTTCTTAAAACTTGGATTTTTACTATCAGAGAGACCATAATTCTAAGTTTTGAGATATAGCATAGCTCATAATTCCATTGACTAGAATAAGTTGACATCTAATGGGAATTCTCAACTGCATGTTCACTTCATAAGTCTATGCATGTTTCTTTTGTTTAATTCTCCCTGTAATTATAGCCAGGCCCCCAAGTACCTAATATTCTATCTTATTTTCAAAGTGATTATAGCACAATTTGCTGTTGGCCATCAACACTGTGAGGGCAATAGAACCTGAAGTTAATGAACCTTTGGTAGACCAAAGGAAGTTTTCACACAGTCGCACTGAGTAATCACCCTGCATTTGACAGAGGACCTAGAACCCTGTAGCCATTTCAGTGTGAGAAAGGACAAATGCAGTCACATCTGCAGTCTCAAACAGAAAGTGAGACTTGGGACTTCATCTTCAAGCTGCAGTTTCGCCATGTCACAAGACTGTAATGAAATTCATGATAAGTCCAAACAAGTTTGAGGTAACTTTAATGTTCCTCAAATCAAAAATGCCCTGCATTCTCCCCAAACCAAAGGAGGTGATGATGCAGTCATCCTGAAATAAGACTGCTGGAAAAATCAGGCCTCACAGCAAGTTGCCCTTTTCTAAGAATTATGAAAGCGAGCAAAGATTTACACACTCCCTTCATTCTTTTTCGCCTTCAGCCCTCCACAGTTCTCACACTCTTTGTCAAAATCACCAAGCTTTTGGCTGCTGTGGAAATGAACAGTAATGATGACCTCTAACAAACAGAAATAAGTTCCTTCTCCCGGCACTCTGGCAGACAATCATTTATACCTCAGACCCTGCACCTCTTGCTCATATATAGAAAACTTTGTGCAGAAAGAATCTCCACACATTTTCCCTACATTCTCATCCTTTATAAGTCTGTTAGAAAAGAATGAGAGATTTGCTTGAGTTTTACAGCCTTGCTGGGAACTTGGAAATACTTCCTTTTTCCATCTGTCTCAAAATTGCTGAAGCATGATAACTAGACTTAAGGAAAAAAATCCATTTACTGCCCTTTGTCTGGAAAAAAATTATATGTATATAGATATACACATACGCATATGGGTGTGGTAAATTGCTTTTTAAACAAACAAACAAAAACTAAAATAGGAACAATAAAGAAGGTAAAATGGCTTTCTAGAGAAACCTTTCTTTATTATTCTCTATCACACCACCCCACAACAACAAAGAAATGTTAATTCTCTATGACCTTGAAATTCAACACAGAGTACTATCTATCAAAAGATACTAGCATCTCCCTGAATTTCAGTGGGAATTACATATGCTGCATTTAGAAATCATAAAGGTGAGAGTATGCATTACATGCAATGAAGAAAACATTCCTTCCCTTTCTACCCTTTTCTGCAGGATTCTCAATATATGGACATAAAAGTTGCCATAAGCCCAGAATCACTAACAGCATTTTTCTGTTATGACAAAAGTAAATTACAAAGACAGATTCCCTCTTTAAAGACAAAATGCATATTTTTATCCACTCATCCCACATGCACACACAAACACATAAAATGGTCAGTAGGGCTCTGTAGCTTCAGTGTGGTGTGACACTGTTGGAGGATTAATGCCTAAGCTTCCTTAAATGTCAAAAAGCCATTCTGGGATTTTTGACCAGACAGATCCCAGCTGCCCAAGCCACCTTTTGTAAAATCAGATAAGCTGAAACTTCAAAACTCTAAGCACAGTAAACATCAAAGGAGATTAATATGGCATTTCATTTGCATAAAAGGGATCTAGTGAGTAGAAGTGAGAAATGAGGGGGGGGGGTCTGTTCTAAAAGACCAATAAAATATTATAGATAAAAGCTTATAATTACGGAAGTTCTTCATAGTCTGTTGTTGTTTAAACACTGAAAGAGAAGCAAATAAATAGTCTTCTAAGTTTTAGGTAACCCATACTAAGGGATACTATTTTGTGCCTCTTCCATTGTAAAATACAATTTTATACATTTTTAAGAAACAAATAATGAGAGTAATAAGAAATGGCACATCAATATAATCAAATCTACTTAAGAATATTTATTCTATATATATTAAACAGGAAAAATATTTTATCTATGTAATCATCTCTTAAAACTGCATCTGTAAGTCTGGGCTTAACATCAAATATAAAAAGGGTAATATTTTAATTAATTATTAAGCTGACACCTTGAATTAAGCCCAGTGAGACTAGGCTGACCACACATACCATTTAAAATAGGACAGTCCCATTGTTTTCTGTCCCATTTAAAACAGGATGTCTGGTCAGCCTACTAATTATAGAAGTCTCCAGTTTGATATTATTGACGATAATTTAAAATTTTTCAAAAAATCCCTGAATTCAAAATAACTGTGTGATTCAGTTTTTTACTTTCAAGTCCAGGCTGACTATATTTTGAAAAAATAGTAGCTCTGGGCCCCTTGTCATAATATTACCTTGGCAATGGCATAGATTCGGGTACTTGATGGGTCAGACAGCTCTCTTTTGAGATCTAGGTTTGATGGCCATTCTTTGTTCATTGGGAGACGGGAAGTGAAACCATCTATAGACGGGTGGCACATACGTAAAGCCTTCTGGAAACTCTCCTCAAAGGTGCGACCAATAGCCATGACCTGTAATACATATTTAAGAGATCAGATTTAAAGAAAGAGCTTATATATTTTTAATTTGTAACGGAACTAGAAAAGAAATATTTTTCAGAAAAAAACTTAGGATTAAGACATATCAAAAGAATACTACTCAAATGTAGGTGTTATTTCTCTTCCTCTGTCCTTTTCTCTGGGTTTTGATATAATGAGTCTTCGATATTAGGTCAGCCTTTTACCACTTAGGGAATTTAGCTGTATTTGCTGAGACTGATGAGAAAATCACCTGTACTTGCCCCGGACCTCAAAATAAGGAATCTGTGGCCAGAGCATGCAGACTTCTGTGCACATGTCTTATAGAATAGAAAGCAAATGAAGAGAAACCAGACATACATTAACACTGAAACAGAACTATTTCTAAATGGATATCAGTTGGTATCCAAGACAGGTTGGCTTTCTTTATAGTTAAGCATCAATACTCAGAGAACCTTGAGAATAAAAACAAATACTGACAGATTCACATTTTGAGTGTAGGTAGAGACTAAAGTCCCCGTGGCAAATTCAATGTGTCTTTTCACAATCTTTACAGCTGATTGTACACTAATCAATTATAAAAACCATGTGGTGATTTAGTTTGGACAAGTTACAAGGTGGAACTAAACTTAAATTGACTTTGAAGCCTACTCAGTTATTTTCAGTGGAGAACCACTATCTCTGAGTGTTTCCATGGAATAATAGATTGCTACATATTTTTGGTTTCCAATTTAAAATAACAGTCATAACACTTCCATCAGTAAACTTCCATGATTCCATAATAGATCCAAACTCCCATGAATGTCAGTTAACTAAACTTTCATGTCAATTGTGTGACAAGATACATAATCAAAGATCACTAAAGCCAAACAGATAACCTTTTCATACTGCTCAATTTTTAATTAGAAATGAGGGAAGATTCTCAAGAGTAGGAATAAATAAAATGTTAGTTCAATTTAGATATGCAATTTGCCAAGCATAGTGATGTTTGAAGAGTGAGACTGACTATGTCCAAAGATTTGCTAGCTTAGGTATGAGAGATGGCCAAAACTAAGATGTTTTATGGTACTATCAAATTAAGAAAATATTTTTAGAATATGTAATAAAATTTGTAAGTATTACATATTTAAAAGTTGGCCCTAAAGTAACTAGTTTTATAAGTGACTCACCATAAACTTGTATTATTTAAGTACTCTGTACATAAAGGTATATGACATAAATGCAATAAAACAGAAGAAAACATACCTACATATTAATAAAAAAATATATAACTCTGCTCAAAATTTGTGCTTTTTAAGGCTTTCCACTATTAAAATTCACATTCATTAAGTTAAAATTTTACCATTTTCTACCAAATTCTACTACATTCTTATAGCATCTATATATAAATACTGTATTTTAGCTTTTACCACAGTTTAATTATATTATATTTGGTTCAGTTTATATATTCTGAACTTACCAATTGTAAATAATGTGTCACAATTAACATCTTATGTATTGATTGATCATCCCAGTGTCTTGCATGTAGTAAGAATTCAAGAAATGTTTACTAACTTGAGTTGAACTAAATGTGAGGTATTAAAATTAAAAACAAAAATTTCTCAGATAATAAGTCCTAACTAAAAACATTACAATCATTTCATTCTTTGGCCTACAAATTTTGCTATGAACATTATGAAAAGGGACACTTCACACAACATGTAAATTAAATAACAGTTATTTAGTTTGCAGAAGCACTATCAACAAAACTTTTCATGGCATTTGAGTTCTAATTCTATCATGTACCATGAAGCACGATAGAAAAAAAGTTTAAAACAACTATGAAGGAAGAAAAACTACCAGACTTTTACAACTGGTAAGACATTTCTATTTAAGAGGACAAGTTGTTCCTTATCTGTTATTACTTTAAAATCTTCTATTAATATCTTGGAAACTAAGGAAGCCAAAATAGTAATAGTTCTGCCTTTCACATGTGAATACAATTAATCAGTAAAATGTCTTTTTTTTTTTTTTTCCTTTTCTCCTGATGTGGTGATAAACTTAAACTGTATTTCCTGTGATGAGTAGCATGCATTTCTGAAATAGCTAGTCTGAATTTAGGCTATAATCTATGCCATGGGTCAAACAAAGGCCAATATAGAGTAGTTGGCCATAAATAGTTTTTTGCTCTGTAATATGATTGGCTTAGACACCTAGACATAGAGCCCCTACACTGACCATACAGAGCTAGAGACAGGATGAAGTAAAATAGATGATAGATAATAAGATAATAGAAAAAATAGATAGATAGATAGATAGATAGATAGATAGATAGATAGATAGATAGACAGACATTGATATTTATACATAATTGCTGGTATTCAAAAATTCTACCCATAAACAGTGGCATAATTCTGATGCCATACATTTACTGGAAGTGTACTATGACTCTACTTTAAAGACATGATCAAACATTTACATGTATTGATCCAAAACCTTATAAGAACCCCACAAAGTAGGTATTATCATCTCCATTTTTCAAGTGGAGGACCGAGGCTTAGTGTTTGCATGAGTGTCTTGAGCTAGTGTAAGTGGCAACACCAAGAGTAAAATGCAAGTTCATCTTGTTCCAAGGCCCATGTTCTTTCTACTATGCTAAGCTTCCTGGATACAAACTGAAATAACCCCTAAGAGAGGAAGGCAAGACTGAATCTCCAAAGTAGGGATCTGAATTCGTTTTTTTATTTCTACACAAGTATCATTCTTTCACTGAAGATTAAATAATCAAAAAGCTAACTTTAATTTAAAATGAAATATTATGTAAAGTTGAAAGGTGCTAAAAGCTTAGAAAGTTTCCGTATAATAAAAGGGGGCTTAATAGCCCACTGTGCTCTTCTCAACTTATAATTTTGGAGCTAGAAAGGCATAAAAGCTTCTCTAGTCCAGCTCATTTCTTTTATAGAAACACTAAGAAGAAAATTAAATTTCTATGTATCATCCAATCATGTACCCAGTATCCAGAAAACCTTAAGATTTCCAATGATGTTAAAAAATGGAGAAAATAACTGGTAGCAAGAATGCAATTAGGAATAAACCAAGGACTCACCTCTCCTACACTTTTCATAGAGCTGCCAATTCGGCTAGATGTGCCATGAAAACGATCGAGATCCCAGCGAGGAATCTTAGTAACCATGTAATCCAGGCTAGGTTCAAAGCAGGCTGATGTCTTCCCTGATACAACATTCTTGATTTCTGGAAGTGGGATTCCTAGGGCAATCTTTGCAGCAATGAATGCCAATGGGTAGCTATAAAGGAGACAAAATTTATTTTTTCCCTCAGAAATAAGTATTAAGAACAGCCCCAAACATAAATTTATCTTTCTTAGAGATTCTGGTATTATTCCACATCAGGGTATAAAACACACCTGATTCTCACTTATAAAATAATGTGAGTCTTGATAAAGTCTAGAGGCACAGATCCTAAAGGAATTCATTCTGACACACAGTGCTACAACTCCAAACATTCACTTCTTCAATCCCAAATCAAGAGCTTCCTTGATAAGTAAATAATTCACTTGTGTAAAAACTCTAAGATAAGAATCTGCAAAATATTCTTTGGAAAAAATAGATATACTTATCTGCACCTGGGAAAACAGAGGAGTTAGCTGATACTATAGATTATGTGATCACAAGAAAATGTAGGCATTGCATGTTTGGATCCTTGCTCTGTCTCCAAATTATCTTTGAACTTTGGACTCCTTACAAAATTAACACTCTGGGAACTTGACTACCCTCCTCTGGGATGTCAGTGTTGGTAATTGTATTTGAGAAAATAATTCATAGAATTATAGACTTGCATATGAGTCCTTTCAAACAACTTCCTAATAGGTGAGGAACTTGATAGAGATATTAAGTGATGTGTTCAGAGTCACACAGTCAATAGAAAGAGCCAGAGGACAACATGCTTTCTACCAGTTTATAAAACACTGTGTAGCTACATAAAACAATCTTTAGTAGTAAATATTTTATTCATTCAAATGCCATACAATTTAAATGCCAGATGCTAAACATATTAATAGAAACAAAAGGTATTAATTTTTCTCAGTTATACTTGCTAGCGGTTGTTAAATGGAGAGCAAATTTATTTCATTGGACCATTCACCTATATAAAAGTCCTACATCGTTTGGTCTTGTGGAGATTTGCTAAAATAAAATAATGTGCATTTGAATACTTGAATCAAGGGAACTATATTTGTCGAACATTTGCTATACCTGAAGAAGCCAGTTGAGGACTAAAATTAAGGATTAATTTGCACTTTTAAACAACATCTGCAAAGTTTAA
>PVKE010008161.1:0-48502 GCA_004027555.1 Craseonycteris thonglongyai | reverse complement strand
AAATGTGAGGATTAATCCAATAGCTTCACATTACATGATTGTAAATCATGAGACTGAGCACATAATTTGCAATCAAACCTTTTCAATAGTACAATCATTTGAATCTATACAAAATCCTGGAAACGTCATCGCAGTTGAAACTCAGTTTTTTAGTATGTACCTTTTTCATCATCGTAGACTTTCCAGCTACCCTTTACAGCTTTATTGAAACCTAATAATTTACGTGTATAGTTTGATGAGTTTTGACAAATTGATTCAACAGGCAACAACAACCACTCTCAAGATACAGATCACTTACACCACCCAGAAATATTCCTCACTGCCTTTTGTGATTGTCTCTCATTGCCTGTCTCCCATACCACTAACCGCCTCCATCTTCTGCAACAACTGATCTATTTTTAATTACTATAGTTTTGCCTTTTGTAGAATTTTATGTAGATGAAAGCACACAGTATGGAGTTTATCATGACGTCTTTTGGACCTCATATTATTGTATCAGTAGTTCATTGGTTTTTATTACTCAATAATATTCCATTTTATGAATATACCATATTTTATTTCTTCGTTCACCAGTTGGAAGACTTTTGGGTTGTCTCCAGTTTTGATTATACTAAATAATGTTGGTGGTGTGGATATTCACATATAAGTCTTAATATAGATGTATGCTCTCTCACAGGTAAAAACCTGGTATATATGTTTAACTTTAAAACAAACTGCAAAACTGCTTTCCAAAGTGGTTGCATCATTTTCCCACAAACAATATATAAGTTACAATTGTTTCACATCTTTTCCAACACTTGGTACTGTACATTTATTAAAATTTTAGCAATTCTGGAATGTCTACCAGTATTTTTTTTTTCTTTTCATCATTATATACTTTGCTCCTTCCCTCTGTCTTCTCCCTCTAGTAGTTTTAACATTCATTTTCCTGAAAAATAGTAATGTTGTCCAACTTTTCATGTTATTTGCCCTGTTTGTAACTTCTTTTGTGAAACATTTATTTAAGTCCATTGCAATTTTTTTTTAAGTTTGTGTCTTCTTATTTTTGAATTGTAAGGTTTTTTTTAATTATGTATTTTGAATAAGTCATTTTTCACATATAGGTGTCTGGCATATATTTAGTCTGAGAATTGCCTTTTCATTTTATTTTGAAGAAAAGATTTCAATTTCTATAAATCTCAACTGATCTTTTTATGTCTTTCATGGTTGATTTAATAAGATTTACTTAACAAATCATCTATCCCAGGGTCATAAATATATCCTTCTGTGTTATCTTCTGGAAGTTTTACAGCTCTTATGTATAGGTCTTTGATCCACTCAAAGTAAAATATGGGTTAGGTACATTGCTGATTTTGTTTTTCATATGTATATTCAATATAGTCTTAGTATCATTTTTTTGAAAAGACTGCTTTTATCATTGAATTGCCTTAGAACGCTTACCAAAAATCAAGTAAACATATGTGAGTTTATCTCCAAATTCTATTCTGTTACATTGATATTTATATTTATATTTATACTTTAACCAATACTACACTGCCTTGGTTTCTGTAGCTTTATAATAAGTCTTGAAATCAAGTAGTATAAATTCTCCAATTTTGTTCTTTTTAAAATACTTTTGGAGGAATGCCAGGATAGCTCAGCAGGTTGAGTGCTTGACTTGCAACCACAAGGTCCAGGGACTGAATCCTGTCCTCTGCCCATGCAAACGCACCTACTGAACTGTGGCACAACTGGTAACTGCTGGAAGAGCTCAGTGGTGAAGGTTCCTGCCTCCCATGTAGGACGCCCCTGTCCCATGTGGCCCCACATCTACCTGGGTGGAATGAAATCATATCACAACGAATGATGTAAACACAGTTGTGGAGATGGCTCTGGGCCCTCCTCCTTCTCTCTTTCTCTCTCTCTCTCTCTCACCTTCTTTCAAAACAACAAAATAAATCTTAAAAAATAAAATAAAATACTTTTGGTAATTCTAGGTCTTTTGTTTCCCTGTAAATTTTAATATTAGCCTCAACAGTTTCTACAAAAGCTTGCTGTGGCTTGATTGGGACTGCATTGAATTTATAAACTATTTCAGGGAAAATTGCCATCTATCATGTCTTCCAATATATAAGGTGACATATTTCTCTATTTATTTAGGTCTTTAATTTCTCTAAGGAAAGTTTTATAATTTTCAGTAAGCAAGATGTATGTTTGTTTGTTTATTTTGTAGATTTATTTTATTGGTTTTTTTTTATTGCGGTGACATTAATTGATATTAATTACATTGTTTCCAGGTGTACAAATTTTATTGTTTTTGAGAGAGAGAGAGAGAGAGAGAAGGGGGAGGGCCCAGAGCAGTTTCCATAGTTGTACATCATTAGTTTTTCAACAGTTTCATTCCACATAGGTGGGTGCAGAGCTGCTCAGGTTGGGAAACAGGATGGGGCCTCGCACGTGGGAGGCAAGCCCCCGTGATCCAAGGGCTGAACTGGGCATGAACTCCTACATGAAAGCTCGCCCTGGCAGGTACAGAACTGTCCACCCACCCCCAAGCACACATGGGCAGCTCACCACAGTTCAGCATATGGGTCCTCATGGGCCGGGGCTGGGACCAGTACTCAATCCTGCAACTCCGGGGTTGCAAAGTGAGCACTCAGCCTGCTGAGCCATCCTGGCATCCTCCATTGTTTTTGTTTGTTTGTTTGTTTGTTTGTTTGTTTAATATATATAAATCTTTTGTTAAATTTAGGCAAAGAAATTGTATTTGTAATCCTGTAAATAAAGTTGTTTGGTAAACGGAGTTGTGCTTCATTTCAATGTCCAGAAGTTATTGCTAATATATAGAAATGCAATTGAATTTTTAATTCCAACCTTGTATTTTGTAACCTAGTTAGAATCACTTTTTAATTTATTTTTTTAGCTTTTTTAGAGACATTTTTAGACTTTCTGCCTGCATAACCATGTTGGCAAATGAAGTTAGTAATACTCATTTCCAATCAACATTCCTTTTATACTTTTTTTTTTTAGCCTTATAGGTCTTCCAGTGAAATGTTGAAAGGACACAATGACTTGTTCCTGGTCTTAATTAGGTACAAAGAATTCAGTCTTTTACTATTAAATATGATGTTTGTTGTAAATTTATCACATCTGTCTTTTATCAGGCTAAGGAACTGTCTTACTAGTTTGCTAAGAGAGTTTTTACTGTTAGTGTTGAATTCTACCACATGCATTTTGAACTCTATTGAAAATAATACGTTTTTTTTTATTTTAGTCTAATATAAAAATGAGAATATAATGTAAAAGAGAATATAGTAAAATATATTGGTTGATTTTCGGACAACAAAGCAAACTTACATAAGAAATAAAACAACATTTTCCTAAATTTATTTATTTTTTCATATTTTTACTTTAATTTGAAATTGTATTGTTCATGGTTTTTCTATATATGTTCATGTGGTATATGTCTTTTTTTTTCTAGTAATTGTTTTATGTGGCTTAAATATGAAGGTACACTTGCCTTATAAAATGAGTTAAGAAAGAAAATTAAACCTCAATTTTATGCAAGAGTTTTAGTAGGTTTACTGTTCTTTCTCTCTTAAATGTTTGAAATTTACCAATGAAATAATCTGAGTCTGTATTCTTTGATTTGGGGAGATTTTAAATTATGAATTCAATTTCTTTCATTGATGATAACTGGGTGTCTGTTTCTTTTTTTGTTAGTATTGGTAATTGTTATTTTTTTTAAGAAATATGACCATTTCATTGAGGACGTCATAATATTTTCTTATTTTTCTTTTCATGCCTTAGAAACTGAATTGATATCTCCTCTTTCACCCTGATATTTGAAATTTCCTTTGGTTTAATATGCTATCATTTTCTAGCTTCTTAAGACAGAAGTCTAAATAATTGTTTTTAGGTAGTTCTTCCTTATTTAGGAAGGTTATAAATACTAAGGTTATAAATGGACTCTAAATACTGTTTTAGCTACAACTCACAATGTTTGATATGTTATAGTTTCATTATTATTAAATTAAAAATATTTCCTAGTTTTCTTTGTGATTCTTTTCTTGGCCAGTAAATTAGTTACAAATGTGTTGTTTATTTTTGAAATATCAGGATATTTCCAATATCTTTTTGTTATTGGTTTGTAATTTAATTTTTGTGACTATAGAACATATGACATGATTTCATATTTTTATGTTAGTTGAGATTGTTTTGTGTCTAAATGTACGATTTATCTTAGTAAGTGTCCACATGCACTTGAAGAGAATTTTTTTTTTTTTCATTGTTGGGTAGAGTGTTCAGTGAATGACATTTAAATCACATTGTTTGATAGCCTTCCAAGTCTCTATCATCATTGACTATCTACTTTTATCAATTGCAGAGAAAAGGGTGTTGAAATCTCTAATTACCAGTGGATTTTTTTTTTTATTTCTCCTTTTAGTTTTCTTTAATATATTTTGGGCTCTATTATAAGACACACACTCACACACACACACTTATTTATAAGGGCTATTTCTTTTTTTCTGAATTGACTAATTTTTCATTGTGAAATATAACTTTTTATCTCCAGCTATCCTACTTATTTTAAAGTCTATTTTTATGTTATTAATATTAATAATTTAGCACTTATATTCTTGCTATTTTCATAATGTATATTTCCCCATTGTTTTTACTTTTAATTTATTTGTCTTTGTAGTTAAAGTGCATTTCATATATATTTTTAAAGATTTATTTTATTGTTTGAGAGAAGGGGGGCAGAGCAGTTTCCATAGTTGTACATCATCAGTTGTGTCATGGTTTCATTACACACAGGTGGATGTGGGACCAAGCAGGTAATTACCACTTGTGACATCCTGGTGGTTACCAGTTGTGCTGCATTTTTTGTATATGGGTGTTGGACAGGCCAGGGCCAGGATTTGATATCCAGACCTCATGGTTGCAAGGCAAGTGCTCAAACAGCTGAGCTATCCCAGCAATCCCCAAAGTGCATTTCTTGAAAATAGCATGTAATTGGATATTGTATTTTATAGCATCTGATAATTCTATTTTTGGGGGTTTGGCATCTGAGAATATAACTGAAGTACTATTCTTCTTTTGTATTGAACTTCTCATAGACACTAACGTAGCTCTGTATTCTACATTTATTAATTCTCTTTCCCTCAGTGCAACAGTCCCCTGCTTATCCAGAGTTTTGCTTTCCACAGTTTCACTTTCCACACTTTCTCTTTTGACTATTACAACAGTAGTCCAAAAATATTAAATAGAAAATTCTAGAAATAAATATTTTACAAGTTTTAAATTGTTTATCATTTAATAGCACGATAAAATCTTATTTTAAGTTTTATTTTACTGTGTTTGACAGACAGAGACAGAGACAGACAGAAGGGTGAGGGCCTAGAGCAGTCTTCACAGCTGTACATCATCAGTTTTCGACATGGTTGTGTTCCACACAGGTGGACGGGGGTCTCCCACATAGGAGGCATGCCCCCTCAAGCCAGGGATTAATCCAGGGGGTGGGGGCGAGAACAAAACGGGGGGCCTCCTGCATGGAAAGGAGACCCCAGTTCAGCATATGGGTCTGCATGGGCTAGGGCTGGGATTCAATCTTCAATCACCGGAGCTGCAAGGTGAGCATTTAACCCGTGGAGCCATCCCAGCTTTCCCTAACATGATAAAATCTTGTGCCCTCTAGCTCAGTCCTACCTGAGTCATGAGTCAACCCTTTATCCAGCATATCCACACTATATATGCCCTACCCATTAATCAATTGGTAGCCTCTGTTATCAGATTTGTTATCAAAGAGAAAGAAATAGAGAGAGCACAGTCCGATAACTTGTATTATGGTGTATTGTTAGAATTGTTCTATTTTATTATTAGCTATTGTTATTCATCTTTTACTGTCTCAAATTTATAAATTAAACTTTATTGTAGGCATGTATGTAGAGGAAAAAACACAGTGTACCTGTAGGATTTGGTACTATTCACAGTTTCAGGTATCCACTGGGAGTTCTGCAGAGAAAGAGTGACTACTTAATCATTTTATCTCCTTCTCATTTATTATTATTTACCTATACTTTTCTCAATACAGTAGAACTATAGGGCTTATCCAATTAATCAACCCATAAATATGGTGGCAATATAAGTCAATATGCTTCCTTTTTCATCCATTCCCGATTGTTCTGGGAAGGACTGGATAAATATAGGTATACAGGATTGCCTCATCTGCTATGTAGAAAAAAGGCTGAAGGTGCCAATCCTAAATTAGATGAGTAAGAAAAGTTGACAACTATCATGTCCTTAGGAATGTAGGCAAATATATTCAAAAGCATTGTCATTTTGTCTTCTTATTTAGCAATAGAAATTGTAAATGCAATCTGGGTCTGACTTCTATAAGAACAAGCAAAGGAAAATAAATATTTTGAAAAATAAGGAAGATATTTATGTAAATTACAACCTTTTCTTTTTTCTTAACAATTGATCTGATTATGATCCCCCTTAATGTCACATATTCATTTAGTAATGTAAGCAATCTCTAATTCTTTATCCCCTGCTCCAGCTTAGTGAGCAGGTATTCATTATCCATTCTAGCTCTGTGAATACTATAATCTATGATAAGTCGACTGTATATAGTAATTTTCATCCATTGTTGCACTGCATGTTCACTAAAAGGTATTCCTTGATATGATAATATCTAAGCAAAGAATCTAAATTGAAATAATATTTTCTGTCTATTCATCTGATGGTATTAGAAGAAATTTCTTCCATTACCAAATCCAAGTCCAAAATAAATGCCTATCACAATCAAATCTTTTCATTTCTTCCTGAGGCCCTGACCAATGGCCAATGTATTCCACATGCCTGCCTGAATTCTCTCTTAGAAGTCCTTAGTTTATAGTCCAACTGTTAACAAACTGAACAAATTTTAGTCTCATTTTAAGCCTGAGAAATAGTCAATGGGATCTGCCTTTCTCTGCCCATTGTTGAATGTCCCCATAATCAGTCATCTCATTTACCCAAAAGACCACTTCCAGTGAGAACTAGACCATTCATTTGTTGACTATGATACCTTTCTGAACATGAAAAGTTTTACTCTTGAACATCAGCTTGCCCCACTTTGATTTTTTTCCTTCTCATATCTGTATTAGTTATTTATGACTACACAAAAAATTAGCCCCCAAAACAGTTTTTAAAAAATAGGTACTTATTATCTTAGAATTTCTAAGGGTAAGGAATTTAGTAGCAATTTAGCTGGGTGGTTTAGAATCTGTCATGAAGCAGTTGTCAAGCTGTCTACCATGGCCACAGTCCTCTGAATACGATAGTCATCTGCGTACCACATTCACTGCCATTCCCCGGAATGTATGATCCAAGAGAAAGAAATAGAGTGAAAGAACTTAGAGACTGTGAGTGTCTTTTATAATATAACCTTAGAAATGATAGGCCATCACTTCTGCCTTGTTCTATTGGTCACACAGATAATCCCAGCTAGGATGAGGGAGAGGAAAACACAAGGTTTAAATACTCAGAGGTAGGAATTAGGGATGGGAGTGGGGATTAATCTTGGAGGATAGTTACTATAATGTCTGCTATGTTTTTTCATAACATTGAACTTGATACCAGGTTTTTATTTATTTTTACAGTCATCTAAGGCTTATTTTTTTTCTAAACCATAACACAAATTTATTAGCGTAGCCCAAGAGTCAATATCAATCCATAACATGTTTTTATTAATATCATTTAGTTTCTCTGATACTTTGAATAGGTTTACCAGATGTCCCATTTTAGATGGAACAGAAAACAACAGTACTGTCCTGTTAAAATTGTACGTATGATCAGCCTAATGACATCTTGACTTTAGGCCAGTGAGACTAGGCTAACCATATGTACCATTTTAAACAGGACAGTACTGTTGTTTTCTGTATTGTTTAAAATGCCCCATCTGGTCAACCTAGTCTTGAGGAATATCACTCTGAATTCTGTCCATTGAGTGGATTGATCTTTCCCTTCTACAGAAATAACCATCAGTAGGCCACAATGCAGCCACCTTTGAGATGAGTGTTGAACCTCCATATTTCAGCTGCTTTCTATAAGTTATTCTGCCTTTTTGAGATCGTCCAATATTAATCAGATGAGAATTCCTACTCAGCTATGGGTTAAGAAACTTATCAGGGAGACTTAAAGACAAAGTTGCCACTTTCTTATGTATATAATAGGTTCCTTCATTAAATTATCCTACAGCATATTCGGGAATACACCATTTAGTTTTGATGAACGAATACTTCTGTGCAGTTTTCTATTGCTTGGAATATTTTTATGACATAACTTGTTGCATATAGAACATTTCAGATCTCAAAATAATTTATGTTATTTAATAATATATATAGTTTCAATCAGTGATCAATAACAGGCTAATAGTTTTCTCTCAGAAATAAAAGAGAGTTTATCTGGCAGTGATATCAGGCAACTTTCTAATCTAAAATATTGAGTAGCCATGATGAATTGGCCATCAAATGCTGTTATCAAATGCCTGGTCACCATGAGCATGTATTGCTAACACCTTTAATGTCATTTTTAAAAATTATATTTTGAGGTTACTTTAAGGACCACAACATGTATTTTTAACTTATTATAATACACTTACAATAAATCTATAATAATTTCTGATGAAATGTAGTAATTTTGCAGAATCAGTTCATAAAAATTGAAGGTAAATACATATATATCTATATGTACACATACGTGTAAAAGTATCCAGCCATGTAATATGAAAAATAGAATCATTTATGGCTGGATTTTTTTCTGGAAAGCCCTCATATCTACACTCAATCTTTATTTGATATTTGTGATACTTCTTTTCTTATTAAGGATGAAATTAGAATTAGATGTTATTTATCTTCAGTTTGAAAGAATTTCTTTAGTATACTAGTATCTTGAAGTACAAGCCTAATAGCAATAATTTTTTTCATTTGAAATGTTTATCTGAAAATGTTTTAATTTCACACTTCAGATAAAAAAGAAAGGACAACATCATGATCAAACTATTACATTTAGCAATCAACAACATGGTTGCAAAAAAGAAATCTACATTAAAACCCTTGTTGGAATGCTTTATTTACATTTTCCACAGAACAGAAATTAAAATAACCTTTTATACAATTAATTATAAATACAGTCCTCAAATTTTTGCACATGAATTGTCTAGCTGCAACAATGAAGACATTTTTTAATGATTCAATTTTGAAAGGTAGTTTGATTCATTTAGAATTCTTGGTAATAATTTGTTGTTGTTGTTGTTGTTTTTACTCCTTTGACTATACCATTCAAACAACTTCTGGCTTCTATTGCTTCTTTTGAAATCTTGTCCATTAACCTAATTATTGTTCTACTGTATGAACTATGTAATTATTTTTCTCTTGCTAGTTTTTAGATTCTCTTTATTTTAGGCTTTTGAAAGTTAGACTATAATGCAGTTATTCTGGCGCCTTTGTGTTTAGTCAGTTTGAGATTTATTGAGCTTATTGGTTCTGTAAGTTAAAGGATTTTACCAATTCAACCATTTCAGCCATTAATTCTTAAATCATTTTATCCCCCATTCTCTTTCTTCACACCTTCTGAGGCTCTAATTTTAAATATACTGGAAGTCTTGATACTCCACAAGTCTTTGAGTCTTTGTTAATTTTTTAATCCTTTTATAGTTTCTCAAAATTACAAGAATTCTATTACTTATTGTTAAGTTCAATGATTTTTTTCTGCCTTCAAAAATGTTTTTAGTTCATCTCGTGAATTTTTCATATGTGTATTGTGTTTTTCAGCTCAAGAATTTTTGTGTTTCTTTTTCATATTTTCCATTTCTTTGCTGAGATTTCTTATCTGTTTGTTACAATGTGTTCCTTTAATTTTTAAATTTATTTTAAGATTTTTATTTTAAAATGCAGTTAACATACAACATTATATCAGTTTCAGCTGTACATCATAGTTGTTCAACTTTTACATACCTAAGAAATGGATCACCATAAGTCCACCAACCATCTGACATGATACCATGCGATCACAATATTATTGACTATACTACCCATGCTGAACATTACAACCCCATGACTTCTTTTATGCTTGAAAACTTGCCCTTCACCTTTTCCTCTTTTTTTGATTTTTTAATTACAGCTGACATTCAATATTACTTTATATTAATTTCAGGTAAACAGCATACTGGTTAGATTATTTATATAATTTAAGAAGTGATCCTCCTGACTAGCCTCGTACCCACCTGACACTACCCATAGTTATTATCACATTATTGGTTATATTCCTTATGCTTTCCTTTACATCTCCATGATTATTTTGTAACTACGAATTGTATTTCTTTCTTTTTTTTTTTTTCAATGATTTATTTTGTTGTTTTGAAAAAAGATGACAAAGAAAGAGAAGGAGGGAGGGGAGCAGAGCAGTCTCCATAGTTGTACATCATTAGTTGTGACATAGTTTCATTCCACACAGGTGGATATGGGGCCGTGCAGGGTAGGAACTGAACTGGGGGCCTCCTGCATGGGAGGTGAGAACCTTCGCAGCCATCTCAGTGATTACTGGTTGTGCCACCTTTCAGCATATGGGTTTGTACAGGCCAGGGCTGGGATTTGATCCCTGGACCTCACAATTGGGAGGTAAGCACTCAACCTGTTGATCTATCCAGCATCCCCACCAATTGTACTTCTTAATCCCTTAACCTTTTCACCCTGTCCCCCAACCCCCCTCTCATATATGACCCCATAAATCTATTTCCCCTCTAACACCATACATAGTTGTTATAGTATTATTGACTATATCCCTTATGCTCTACCTTACATCCCCATGACTACTTTGTAACAACTAATTTGTACTTAATTCCTTCCTCTTTTTCACTCAACACTCCTCGTATCTGGAAACAATCAAAATATTTTCTATATCTATAAGTTTGTTTCTCTTTTGTTTATTTGTTCATTTTTGTCCTTTAGATTCTACATATAACTGAAATCACGTTGCATCTGTCTTTTTTTGTCTAACATACTCCACTCATCACAATACTCTCCAGGTCCATCCATGCCCCTGAAGATGGCAAGAACCCATCCCTTTCCATGGCCAAGCAATATATCTATCTATATACATATAGATAGACACACACACATATATATATATATAGAGAGAGAGAGAGAGAGAAAGAGAGAGAGAGAGAGAGATTCATCTACTCTTTATCCATTCATCTATTGATGTACATGCAGGCTGCCTCCACATCTTGGCTATCGTAAATAATGCTGCCGTGAAATTATAGATGCATGCTTTCTATCAAAGTCATGTTTTTATTTTTGTTTTTTAATAAATGTCCAGAAATAGAATACTGGGTCCTTCTTTTTTTCTTGTTATAGCCTTTGTTTAAAGTCTATTTTGTCTGATGTAAGTATTACTACCCCAGGTTTTATTTTGTTTGTTTCTGTTTTCATGAAATAACTCTCTCCATCTCTATATTCAGGTTGTATGTGTCTTGAAATCTGAAGTGAGTTTATGTAAGAATTTTGTTGTTGTTGTTAAATTTATTGGGGTGACATTAATTGATATCAATTACATTGTTTCCAGGTATACAATTCTACATTACATTTGTGTATACATAGCACTATGTGCTCACCACCCAGAATCAGCTCACTTTCCATCACTGTGTGTTTGATTCCCACTTCCTCCTCCCCACCACCCATCTTTCCCACATACCCATCCCCACCTTCAGGCAACCACTAAACTATTGACTGTGTCCATGAGTCTTTGTTTCTTTGTTCCTTTCAGCTTTATATTTCATCTATAAGTGAGGTCATATGTTTCTTGATTCTTTCATTCTGACTTATTTTGCTTAATAAGATGTTTTCAAGGTTCGTCCATGTTGTCACAAATTGCTGTACTTCATCTTTTCTTATTGCTGAGTAGTATTCCATTGTGTAAATGTACTACAACTTCTTTATCCAGTCATCTATTTTTTTATCTATTTAGCCACCTTATGTTTTTGATTGGAGTGGTTGATTCATTTACATTAAAAGTAACTGTAATAGATATGTACTTATTGCAATTTTACTAGCCATAATTTTGACTATTTTGTTTTGTTTTGTGTTTTCATCCTAAAGAATTTCCTCTAACGTTCCTATACTGACATGGTGGTGATTATTTCTTTAGCTTTTTCTTATCTATCAAGATTTTTATGTTCTTAAACTATAAATGATATCCTTGATAGGTAGAGTAATCTTTCTTATAGATACTTGCTTTTCATTATTTTGAATATTTTGTGCCAATCCCTTCTGGCCTGCAAAGTTTCTGTTGAGAAATCAGCAGACAATCTTATAGGAGCTTCCTTATAAGTTACTAATTGCCTTTTTCTTTTTCTTTTTTTTTTATATTTATTTATTTATTTATTTTTATTTTTGACAGAGAGAGAGAGAGAGAGAGAGAGAGAGAGAGAGAGAGAGAGAGAGATACAGAGACAGAGAGAGAACTGAACTGGTCAAGCTCCCAGTTCAGCATATGGTTCCACATTGGCCAGGGCCGGAGCCAGGATTCGATCCCCAGTCCCCGGCGCTGCAAAGTGAGCACTTAACCAACTGAGCCATCCCAGCTTCCCCTCTAATTGCCTTTTTCTTGTTACTTTTTAGATTCTCTCTTTGTTAAAGACAAAGAGAGAATCTAATTATAATATGTCTTCATGTGGACCTCTTTGAGTTCATCTTGTTTGGAACTCTCTGCACTTTCTGGACTTGTAAGTCTATTTCCTTCATCAGGTTAGAAAAGATTTTAGTTATTATTTCTTCAAATAGGTTCTCAATCCCTTACTTTCTCTCTTCTTTTGGTATCCTTATGACGAGAATGCTGTTATGTTTGATATTGTCCCAGAGGTCTCATAAAGATCCTCATTTTTGTGATTTATTTATTTATTTATTTATTTATTTATTTATTTAGCTATTCCAACTGGGTGTTTTCTGCTACTTTGTCTTCCAAATTACTGATTCAATCCTCTGTTTCATCTAGTCTATTAATGACTCCTTCTAGTGCATTATTCATTTCAGTTATTGTACTCTTAATTCCAAACTGGTTCTTCTTTATGCTTTCTATGTCCTTTTTAATGAATGCTCTTTGTTGACGTTCTCACTAAGTTTCTTGATCATCCTTATAACCAGAGTTCTTAACTCGGTCTCTGGTAGTTTGTTTACCTCCATTCTTTTACAGGTGTGTGTGCATAGGGGTTTCTCCTTTTCTTTTTTTTTTTTTTTTAATTTGGAATGTATTACTTTGCTTCCCATTATTTTAAAGATTTATTTTATTGTTTTTGACAGAGACAGAGAGACAAAGACAGAGAATGACAGGGATAAGATGGAGGGTCCAGAGCGGTCTCCACAGTTGTAAGTCATCAGTTTTTGACATGGTTTCATTCCACACAGGTGGGTGGGGGCTGCACAAGGTGGGAACTGAGCTGGGGGCCTCCCACATGGGAAGCACACCCCAGTTCAACATACGGGTTTGCATGGGCTGGGATCAGGATTAGATCCTTGGTTCCTGGGGTACAAAGTGAGCACCTAACCTGCTGAGCCATCCTAGCTTCCCTGTTTCTTTAATTTGGTTGCCTCTCTGTGTTTGTTTTATGTATTAGGTGGATCTACTACATCTCCCAGTCTTGCTAGGTGACCTGATGTAGAAGGTGCCTTGGGGGACACAATGGCACAGCTTCCCTGGTGACATGTGCTTGGTGCTCCAAGAGTGTCCATTTTGTGGGTTGTATTTTCTCTACTGTTGTAGTTGAGCCTTCACTGCTATTGGCACATCAGTGGGTTGGATTGACCCTCAGAATTACTGGTTATGGGGTTTGGCCACATCCACAAATTATAGGCTACTGTGCAGGGGATTTACCTCACCAAGCGCAATTTGCCTCAGCAGGCTCCTGCTGCCTGTTGAGACTTTCCTTTGTGTGTGCCACTTGTGGAGCTAATTGGACAATATTCTGCTGTGTCTGAAGCCAGCCTCCAAGTATATTGGCTCTGAGGTCTCATAGAAAGAGCTTCAGTGCAGGCCAAGTCAGCCACTTTCTGTGATTTGCCAGGTACTATGTAGTAGAAGCTACAGAGTGATCCATAGTTGGTCACTGCCTGTGCTGAACCTGGAAGAGTGTGAGAGGCCACAGTGTGAAACGAGTATGGCTGCCACCAGTATTGGATTTAGGGTAGTTCCATAAAAGTCATGACACTCCAAGGCCTGCTGCCAGCTGCTGACTCCCGTAAGGTTCAGTCACTGATAAAGCCTTGGGCAGTACAAAGCTGGGTAAGCTTGGGTTTGAGTATTTACCAGGGTGGAGCAAGCAGAGTTCACCAGACCAATTCAGTTTCAGACTTGACCATGGGTATGGGGGCAGGGCTCAACACAGAAAAGATGGTTTGTACATGCTGGTCACACAAGAAGAGGACCCCACACTGGAAAAATGGCAACTGTCTCTTCAGTCCTTGTCTCAAAGCCATTCAAATTCAGTCTTTCCCCATATGTCTCTGATTTTCCCCCAGTCACTCTTCCTCCTCCAGAGCCCGGGGTGAGTGCCTGTGGGTGAGTATTTCTATATGTGATCACTTTAAGAGGACATCTGTGTTTCCTGCAACCCTCTATATTACATGTATGGTCATATTCCGCATTGTTTTTCATAGCCAGATGTTGTGGAGACTCCTCTTCCTGGCACCAGTATTCCAAACTGGAAAACCTGGTGTGGGGCTGGGGTTCCTCTCTCCTCCATGGGGGGACCACTTTGGCCAAGATATTCCTCTTAATTTTCAAGTGCTACACAGAGGTTTGGGGCAGCTGTTTCATGTCTCTGCCCCACCTACCAGTCTCAAAGTCAATTCTTTATATCCTTAGTTATAAAACTTCTGTTCAGCTAGACTTCAGATGGTGGTCCAGACTAATTTTTCCATAATTTAGATATAATTTTGATTTGTTCAGGGATGAGTCAAGCACAGCATTTATTTACTCCACCCTCTTGGATCCTCCTTAAATTCTTTAAACATATTTAGAAAGCCATTTTATACTCTTTGTTGTTAAGTGTAACTGTGGGCCACTTGTAATCAGTTTCTATTGAGTTTTTTAAATTATGGGACAAATTTTCCTATTTATTTGAATATCAAGTAAAGTACAAGTCTGAGAAACAATACATTATAGATAATACATTATAGATTTTACAAATTCTGGAATCTGTCTTATTTTTCTGAGGCTTTTTTGTTATTCTTTTTTTTCTAATAGAGTTCTTTGTTCTAATGGAACCAAACTGAAATCTCTCAAGTCTGTGATGTGCAGCAGTTCACATATTGCATCAGCTGGATTTTGGTTTCCTGCTGCTAATTTTTCAGTCAGGCCTCTGGAGGGATCTATTCTATACCTATGTAGTTCAGCTATCAGCAGTTTATAGTCACATTTTGATGCTTATCTTTTTAGTGTTCTCCTTGATTCTAGGTTTTGTTGCATAAATGTGTTTTAAATCTTGAAAGCATACAATGCTTTTCATCTTTACTAATTTATTTTGTATTTGAACTAATTTTTACTAAGAGAATTGTGCTGAAAAATCTGACTTCTTCGATGCTTACCCTTAAATTTTAATATATATATATTTTATTAATATTCTATAAATATATTAAGTATCTTCACCTTTCTTTCAAATATTGCAAGACCTTAATTTGCTCTATATCTGATGAACTCCCTCCTCTCTGATTTTTATTTCTCTAATTATTATTGTTATATTTTACATATTATATAAAATTTATATTTATATACTTTTTATAATTTTATAAATTATATTAATAATATAATTTATTATTATATCCTACATATGTGGAAATATAGTTCTTTCTTGTTTGATTATATATTATGTTTATTTTTGCTCTACGTGTCTACTGAAATATTTTATAAGAATTTGTAGCAAATATTTAAAGTTTTCAAAATTGAGAAGCAATAAATATAAATTCTCAAGCACCTTTAGAAAATCATAGAAATATTTTCAAACTATTTGAATAAAATAAGAATGAAAATTTTATTTAAGAAAATAATTTCAACTCTGAAGTATAAATTTACTTATTTTTATATTTATGACAATATTAAAGAAAATTAAAAGCCTTTCTCCTATTGTTTATTATAAAATTATTTCTCAGATCTAACTTCTATTAATAGTTTCTTATGTGTACCCACAGAAATTTTTTTCAAATAGCTAATTATAATCTGTAGTCAATACATATTTAGATTTACCCATATAAGTACCACCTTTTCAATCAGCACTCATTTCATTTGAGTTCTTCCTTTGTTGGTTAATTGTTTTTTCTAGAGTAAGTCCTTTAATAGTTCTTTCAGTAAGCATCTATGAATGATCAACTATTCCCATTCTTTGTCTCAAAATGTCTTTATTTCATTTTTAGTCTTAAAAATATCATTTAGATACAAGAATGATAATTTATAATTATTTTCTCCAAAAGCTTGTATTGGGGTGTTTATTGTTGTCTGCTTCAGTTATTGCAATAGCTCCTTAACTGGTTTCCCCATCTATAGACTAGCCCCAAATATGTTGCATATTCTACTCTGTAACCAAAATAATCTCTGTAAATCACAAGACTGATTATTCTTCATCTCTGTTTGAAATTGTTTATGTGGCTTTTCTCAGATAATATAAAATATTTAAACTTTTTTACCTCAGCACACAAAACAATTTTTGATCTAGTACCAGTCTGAATTTTTCTACAGGTATGTGCCACTACTGCCAAAATAATATACATATTTTTTAATGGGGGTGGAGGTGCAGAGCAGTCTTCATAGTTTTCATAGTTGTATATTATTAAAGGGAAAAACTGTATTAAAATTGTAATACTCAATATATGCCTATAACAAAAGATTTACATAAGTCACATTTGATTTCTGCAATTACAAGAGGTGCTCAAAGTGGTTACCATCAGCACCCAGGCACTTCTGATTATGGCAAACTACTGATTGACAATGTTGACCAAAGAGTCCACTTGTATTGCTGTGCATGCCAGAATTTACCATGCATCTCAAATTTATTATGAATGTGTGCAATTGTTAGGCATGTTGGAGGTTCTATTGCATACTCATGACTCCATTGTTGGATTTGCACGATGTTCTTAAATTTCAAATACCACTTCAAAATGCTCTTATGCTCTTCAAACAACAACCATGCTTCCACTAGTTTCTTTGTCTGTTCTGCCTATTGCATGGTGACACTAGCATTCATTTGATTAATACCATCTTTTGAGCAAGCATCATACTACACATTGTTGCTGTAATGCAATTCGACTCTGAAAAGTAATACATAGATAATATGTCTTAAAATGTGTATACGTGTCTTTGACACCCCCAGTATATATGTATGTATGTGTGTATGTATGTATATTTTCAACTTTCTATTTTTCTAATATATATATATATATATATATATATATAATGTATATAGTCGCTGCATTGTTCACTATTTCTGGACTGTCATTTAGCAACCCCTCCTTTAGCTAAGCTAGATCTCATTCATCATTCAAAATTCATCTCAAGCACTATTTCCTCCAGAATTCCCCCAGTGTGATTTGATTACTTTATTCTGTGCCACCACTAGACTTTAACACATGGTCATTGATTTAATTTTCTATCACCCCTATCAGCTTATTGGTGAAAAAAATTTTTTACTTTGACTTCTTAGCCTCAATTCCTGGGTACATAATAGTTGCTAAATAAATGTTTGTTAGATGAAAGAATGAATGGTTTAGTGACAATGTATGCAACCCATGAAAAAACTCCCATTAGTCTATCTAGTCACTGAGCTCTCCATAATGTCAGAGAGGCTAACCATGGCCACAATAACAAATAATTAGAATATTTAAATCATTTTCATAGAATAATTTGTAGTTAGGCATGAAGATATTATGGAGTGAAAGTGATATCCTCCAGATAAGAAAATACTAGATGCAGCTCCTGATTGCCTATAAATTCGCCATACATCAGTCATCTCATTATAATTCTGCCCACGAATGTTTTGTTATTCAATGTGGTGATGCTACTAAAAGTGCTCTTATGATTCAACATGTTGTCAGGGAAAATAGGTCATTTTTTAACTTAGTCCGTCTACAGTTTCTAGATATCAAGTGTATTGGTTGAAGTTTGCTTCATAACTATTTAAAAATATTAATAGAATTTGCACAGGAAACAGTGAAGGATAGCTCTATCATCCCCTGCATTATTTTTATTTCTTCAGTTCTATGAATAGAAATAGTATAAGCAAGTCACCTCCTTTCACCCACAACTTGGAAAAAAAATGTGATTTCATGTTGAAGTATGAGGTGGCCTATGTCAAAGCCTTGACCATACAGACAGCGACAGAAACATAATCCAATGTGGTGACTGAACTGGGAACATGGAACTTCAGGCCACAAGACTAGAAAAACTGTGGTTCAACCAGCTGTGGTTTTAAAGTTTGGAGAAGAGCTGATTCTGGTTGGTGAGCACATAATGCAATGCATAGATGATGTAATGTAGAGTTGTACACCTGCAAAACTATATTGCCGACTAATGTCATCTCAATAAGTTTAACAATTAAAAAAAGTAAAAACAAAGAAAATAATAATAATAAAGATTGGAGAGATATAGGGGGTTGCAATAATGGTGGCTACTATTGTTGGAAGTAGTAAAAAGGTTTTACAGATTTTTAACTTTCAACCATTGAAGATTTTTATCTAGAAAGATTGTTATGAGAGGCAATCTTAACCATCTCCCTGAAGGTATGAATTTTTTCTTTATCATGTTCAACTGGACCAAATTGTCAGCAAACCTTTTCTTAAAAAAGTCAAACAATGAGGTAACCAGGATGGCTCAGTGAGTTAAGCGCTGACTTTGTAGCCCCAGGGACTGAGGATTGAATCCCAGCCCCGGCCCCTGTGGACCAATATGCTGAGCTGGGGAGTGCCCCCAGTTTGTTTCTCACTGGGATGAGACCCCGGCCCAGTTCCTGCCCTGTGCAGCCCCATGCCCACCTGTGGAATGAAACTATGTGGAAAAACCAATGATGTGCAACTATGGAGACTGTTCTGGGCCCACCCCCTTTTCTCTGTCTCTGTATCTCTCTCTCTGTCAAAAGCAATAAAAATAAATCTTTAAAAGAATGAGACAAGTAAGGATCTTAGGCAGGGTAGGTATCTCTGTTGTAGCTACTTAACTCTAGTGTTTATGCAAATCATCCATAAATAATATGTAAATGAATGGGCACAACAGTGGTCCTTTAAATCTTCTTTTATAAACACAAAGTTTGGATTTCATATCATTTTAATTTTTTTTTTAAATCACCTGAAAATGTAGAAATCATTCTTAGCTCACAGTTTATACAAAATAAGTAGTGGGGTAGATTTGAGCCCTGGGCCATAGTTTGGCAGCTCCTTAGCTAGAGTTTTCTTTGGAGTATGGCACAAACTTCTCTAGTTAAATCTTCTGTATATCTTTTAGGCTCTGAGGTTGGCTGGAGCAGGCTTGTTTTTCTCCAGAAGCTCTGAAACTCTAGCTTGTAGGCGAACTGTTGTTCTGGTATATCCCAGAACATGTTACTTATTTTGTTAAGAGTTATTTTATTGTTTTTGAGAGAAGGAGGGGGCGTGGGGCAGAGTTGTCTCCATAATTGTGCATTGTTAGTTGTGACATGGTTTTCCAATCAGAAGCCTCCCGCATGGGAGGTGAGAACCTTTGCTGAAGAGCTATATCGGAGGTTACCAGTTACTCCACAGTTCAGCATATGGGTTTTCGCATGGGCTGGGACTGAGAATCAAACCCAGGACCTTGTGATTACAAGGCAAGCACTCAATCACTGAGCTATCCCAGCATCCTGACATGTTACTTTTTTTAATTCAGGCTGTAAGGATACCAGCCTATCCCAAGGATGTTTTCCCAGTTGTCTACTTAGCTCCTATCCTCCTCTACTCCACCCCAAAAGTTGTGAGTTAAGTAGAGGATGAGAGTGCTACCTTCATTTTAGCACCTCTAGGTGTGATTTTAGCTAAGAATGGGGCAAAGAAGACTCCCTGGGGCACTTCTTGCAATGAGACCATAGGAAAATGGGAGCTTGCACTCCTTAGACTGCCTCCCAGAACCAGGAGTGGATGGAATTTAGAAAATGATGAAGGGAGCATTTGACAGTAGAAGCATGGACTTGGGCAATATACAGACCTGGGTTTGAGACTACCAAAATTACCTCTCACTGTGAACCCAGGGTAAATCATGTCAACCTTTGTCTCTGTTTCATGTTGGAGATGAGAGTAATGGTACATACACAGACTCCAAGGGCATCACATGTGGTCAGTGCTCAGTTAATAATATTCATTCATCCCTGCAAATACATATATTTATTTGTGCCTGACCCCAAACCAAACACAGGCCTTAGAAACAAAACAGTCTCTGCTCAAGGAATTTACAGTGTAGCAGAGAAGACAAAATTATGCAAGTATTAACAATAAAGCAAGAAGAGTGCTATGATAGAAGAAAATAATGTAGAATTTAGAGCACATAGCAAGAAACCCAATTGCTCTCAAGAGCCAGAGAAAAGCTTTAATGAAGAAGTGCTGTTTAAGTTGAAGTTTTGAGACTAAAGAACAGTAAAACAATAACTTAATAATGGCTTCGGTGAATATTCACGTTCTTCACATGCTCTCTGGAGTCCCAGACCCAGTTTATATTTTTTAAGGAGGAAAAACAGGCTGGTTATAATACTAAAGCTAAGACTGACCAGTGATGAGCTTCTGGCTGATTATCTCTTCTTTTCACCTAAGCAGGGCAAAATTAAATTGTAAGCTAGAACCAGTTTTGTTCTTCTATAGCAGAGAGAGGGTTGACATTTAAGCCTGATGAAAATCTATTTCCTTTAGGCTTCTAAAAAGTTAGCAATTCAGGAATATCGATCTCTCTAAAGTAGTATGTTGGCCTTTAGTAAGCAATAAAAGAAAAGCATAAACAATTTCCTCTCTGCCAAAGATTTTGTTTTATTATCTAAGCACCCAGTGCCTTTGGGAAGGATCTAGACCAGTTATTCGTTTTGCATTTCACCAGCAAAATATAATAAAACACTTGAAAAAATTGGCAATTCAAAGTGCCTTATTTGAGGCTTTGGATAATTTTGATTTTCATTTTGTCACTTGTAGTATTAAGGATTCTGATTTTCTTGGCTAACTAAATCAGAAAACTTCTAGAATACAGTGTTTAATTTTATTTAAAAAATAATCAATTCACATTGTTTATTCTTTTTTTTCAGCCCTTCCTGTCCTACCTCTACCTTCAAAGAGAAGTGTGAATGAGTGTGTGTGTGTGTGTGTGTGTGTGTGTGCGCGTGCACGCGCGCATGCATGGGCTATTTAGTCATGTGGTCAGAGTTTTTTAAACAAATAATCTCAAAACATTCAAGTAGCTTTCTAACACTTCTACATCCATGCTAAATTTTTAAGCACCCAGTTTACACTGGTTTTATATGACGTAGTGATAGAAACCTAAGCAGTATTTCCTAAGCAATAAAGAAATTTAAAAGTTTTTTCACAAAATGTAAAAACAGTTTTTAATTAAGTTAAAAAGAGATTTTATTAAAAAATATAGCCAACATACAATGTCATATAGTTTCAGGTATATGCCACAGTTGTTCAACATCTATATACCTAAAAAAGTGATCATCATAAGTCCAGCAACCATCTGACATTGTACCATCGTATCACAATATTATTGACTGTATTCCCCATGCTGTACATTACATCCCCATGATTTATTTGTTCTATACCGGGAAATTTGGACCACTTATTGCCCTTTATTTATCTATTGATGAGCACACAGGTTGCCTCCACATCTTTTAGATTTATTCATTCATCCACAGACACATAGACTGCCGCTATATTTTGGACATTATAACACTGCTGCAACAAATATATGGATTCACACATGCCTTCAAAGTAGCATTTTGGAATTCTTTGACTAAATACCCAGAAGTTTGATTACTGGGTCTTATTTTGTCTCGTTATAGCCTTATTTTTAAAGTCTATTTTATCTGGCATTAAGTATTGCTATTCTGGCTTTGTTTGTTTGTTTCCATTTTATGAAATAACTTTTTTTCTATCCCTTTACTTTCAGTCTCTGTTTCTTTCCATCTGAAGTGAGTCTCTTGTAGATAGCATATGCAATAGTTTTGTTTTTTAATCCATTCAGCCACTTTATGTTTCTGACTAGCGCGTTTAATCCATTTACATTGGAAGTAATTTTGATAGGTATATAGTTATTGCCATTTTATTATTAATAATTTTATCTTTCTTTTTTCTTCTTAAAGTAAACCCTCTAACATTCCTTATAGGAATGGTTTGGTGGTAATGACTTTTTTAGCTTTTTTCTTGTCTGGGAAACTCTTTACCTGTTCTTTGATTTTAAATGATAGCCTTGCTGTGTAGAGCAATCTTGGTTGGAGGTCCTTGCTTTTCATCCCTTTGAAAATTTTGTAACAACCCCCTCTGGCCTGCAAAGTTTCTGTTGAGAAATCAGCGGACCATCTTATAGGAGCTCCCTTAGAAGTTATTAGTTGCAAAATTTGGTGGCATACAGCCCTTCATAGTATTCTTGTTTGATCCTTTGTATTTATGTGGTATCAGTTGTAATTTTCCCTCTTTCATTTCTAATTTGGATTATGTGTGTCTTTTCTCTTTTTCCCCTGGTGAACCTAGCCAGTGGGTTGTCAACTTCATTAATATTTCAAAGAACCATTTCTTCGTAGCATTAATTTTTCTATTCCTTATTTCAATTAGTTCTGCCCTAATTTTTATTATTTCCTTCCTTCTGCTGACTCTGGGTGTGTTTTGTTCTTTTTCTAGTTCTTTAAGATGTATGTTAGGTTGTTTACTTGTGATTTTTCTTGTTTCTTGAGGTAGGACTATAGTGATATAAATTTCCCTCTTATTATTGCTTTCACTGCATCCCATTAACTTTGATAAATTGTGTTTTCATTGTCATTAATTTCTATGTATTTTTAATCTCTTCTTTTATTTCTTCTTTAATCCAGTCATTTTTTAATAACATGTTGTTTAATCTCCATGTACATGTGATTTTTCCAGATTTCTTTTGGGAGTTGATCTCCAATTTCAAAACTTTGTGATCAGAGAATACACTTGATATAATTTCAATCTTTTTAAATTTGCTGAGGCTAGCTTTGTGTCCCAGCATATGGTCTATCTTTGAGAATGTTCCATGTGCACCAGAAAAGAATGTATAGTCATGTGTTGTAAGATGAAGTATCCTATAAATGTCAACTACATCCAATTACTGTAATGTATCATTTAAAGCTAATATTTCTTTATTTATTTTCTATTTAGATGATCTGTCATGGCTGTCAAGGGGGTGTTTAGGTACCTTACTACAGTATAATTGTATTTTTTTCAGTTTTTTTCTTTTAGATTTGTTAGTAGTTGCTTTGTATTATTTGGTGCTTCTTGGTTGGAGGCATATATATTAATAAGTGTCCTGTCTTCTTGTTGTATTGCCCTCTTTATCATTATAAAATGTCTATCTTTGTTTCTTATTATCTTTTTGATTCTAAGTCTGTTTTGTCAGATATAAGCATGGCTACACCTGCTTTTCTCTGGATGCCATTTGCTTGGAGTATTTATTTTTCCACCCTTTCAGGTTGAGTCTTTATTTGTCCTTATGGCTAAGGTATATCTTTTGTAGGCAGCATAATATTGGTTTTCGTTCTTTAATCCAGTTTCTTACTCTGCGTCTTTTTATTGGGGAGTTTAGTTCATTTACATTTAGGGTGATGATTTATATATGAAGATTGTCTATAGCCATTTTATCATCTATTTTCTAGTAGCTCTTTTTTTTTCCTATTGCTTCTTTGATCTTTATTTCTGTCTCTTATTCAGTTTGATGGTATTTATGATTGTTTTCTGTTTTCCCTTTCTCTCTTTCTTCTTCTTCTTCTTTTTTTTTTTTTTTTTTTGTTATGTGTCCCAGTTCTAATTTGTTTTTTGAGTGATTACCATGACATTTATATAAAAGAAGTTTCAGATATACAGTGTTTTATTTTCCTAAGGATGCTTCTCATTTCCATATATTTCGGAAGTTTAAATCTTTACTTTTTTCCTTTTTATGTTTTTATTGTTCCAGTTTATCCCTGCCATTTTTACATTTTGTTCCAAGTCCAATAACCTTCTTCAGTATTTCTTGAAGTGCCAGCCTTGTGCTGTAGAACTCCCTCAGCTTATGTATGTCTGAAAATTTCTTTATTCCCCCTTCACATATAAAGGGTAACTTTGTTGGGTAGATGATTCTTAGCTGGTAATTTCTCTCCTTCAATACTTTGAATCCATGATTCTACTCCCTCCTGGCTTATAGAGTTTCTGTTGAGAAATCTGATGATGGTCTGATAAACTTTCCTTTATAGGTTATGGTGTTCTTTTTCCTGGCTGCCTTGAGAATTCTTTCTTTGTCTTTGACCTTTGACATCTTCAGTATAATGTGCCTTGGAGAGGGTCTGCTAGGATTCAGGTAGGTAGGGTTCCTGTTTCATTCTTGAATTTGAGGTTCCAGTTCTTTCCATAGGTTTGTGAAGTTCTCATCTACTATTTGTCTTAGCAAATTCTCTTTGCCCATCCTGTCTTCTGCTCCCTCCAGAATACTGTTATTCTTATGCCATTCTTTCTAATGGAGTCAGAAAGTTCTTGTAGAGGTTTTCCATTTCTTTTAACTCTCAAGTCTCTCTCTTCTTCCTTCTGTGGCATTTCCAAATTTCTGTCTTCGATTTTACTAATTCTTTCCTCCATCTGGTTGGCTCTGCTTCTTATGCTAGCTATTTCATTTTTTGTTTCTTTCATTGTCTTGTTTATCTCTAGAATTTCTATTTGCTTCTTTTTATAGATTCAATTTTCTCTCTGAGATCATTTATCTCCCTCTGTATACTTCACCAATTTTCTTTGATCTCTGAGTATTTTCAGAATTACAGTCTTGAATTCCATGTCATTTAAATCATATATATTCATAACTTCAAGATCCTTTTTCGGAAATTTTTTGTTTTCTTTCTAAGCAACTTTGTTCACCTGGGTATTTATTGCTGTTGAAGTGTTTCTCTTCCTAGGCATATTCACTTTCCCCCTGGTAGATGTAAAGCTATCTTGTCTTACAATGTTTTCTCTTGGTTACTTGTTTCTCTCACAGTAGAAGACTGTGAGAAATCTCATTATAGTCAGAAGCTACCATACCCATGCTTCACAGTTTTCCTAGATCCCTCTGCAGGCTTCAGCAGGAAGGGTGGGGGTGGAGTTTGTTGGAAAAGGTAAAGGTCTGTTTGCATTACAGGGTAATAGTGGCTTCCCAGCAGCAGCTAACTGAAGGCAGGCTCTGGATGGAGCTGGTGGTGCAAGCCTTGGGCGAGAGCAAGGGGAAGCAGCCAGGCTCTGTGTCCAAGGCCACTTTTGCAGTGCTCTGGCTGGAACCCTGTCTCATTAAGGGCCACTGCATGCCTCAGCTGCCAGCAGGCTCCTGCTGCCAGCACTCCAGCCACTGGAACGTGTTTCGGCAGCCAGCTTTCTGCTCTGGTCACCATCCTTCTACTTCACAAGCTCCTCACTCCAGCTGCTCAACTAAGGGTCCCACAGCCAGACCCATGCTCCTGTCACTCATGCCTGTTGTCAGCTGCCACTGGTGCCATGCTGTGGCCTCTTACACTGTGCTATGGCTGCTCATACCTCACCGTGGCTGCTCCCCCCACACTCCTGGCATGGTATCTCACTACAGTTAGCCACACCCACCTCTGCCATCCACCCCTTGTTCTGGCTACCTGTGCCTCCGCTTTTGTGCATTCTAGGCCTCCAAACTATCCAGAGTCATTCTGCACCCCAATCTGTGCTTCCACGCTCCCACCTCAGTCTCTCCTCTGCCAGTCTCTGGGTCAGTCTCTGGGTCAGTCTCTAGGTTGGTCACCAGGTATGTCTTCAAGTTGTGCTCTGTGGTATGGTGTGCACTGCTCCCTTTCCTTCTTTCTCTCTCACCTCCCTTTCTCCAGCTTTAGGTATTTTCTTGCACTTAGTGGGTCTCTCAGCTGAGGCTCTGTTTTGCTTAGGGATTCTCTGGTTTGATTTTAGTTGGTCAATTTGTTATTATTTCCAAGAGAGTTTTCAAGAACTTCTCTTACACTGTCATCTTGATGATGTCTGGAAACTTTTCTTATATGTGTATACTGTCATTGACCATTGGTTGCTAAGACTTGGTGCTACCCATGTTTCCTCTGATCTTTTATGATGTCAGGTGATTTTTTTTCTTCAAATGGAACATGTGCATAGTAAAACTCTCCATATTATATTTTAAAACAAAATAGAAAAGTAACAAATATTAGGGTCTAAAATTTATATAATCTTGAGAAGAAAAATATAAAATTCTAAGTGTAATCAATTTTCAGTCTCATCGGCTTGAATTTATACCGTTGACTGTTTTATAATTTTTCTCTTACTAAGTAAAATTTTTCTGCTTAATAATCAGTACTATCAAGAAATACTTCTTAAAAAGTAGATAAATTAAGCATAAAAATAAATAACAGCAACTTTCAAATGGAAATTTACCCTTATTCACAATTAAGAGTACAAAAAATAGGAGATAACATCAAAGTGAATTAATCCTAGTGTATATTAAAATCAGGGTCTAATCAACTTTTCATTCATAATAATTAATTTTAAAAATTATTTTTTTTAATTCTGAGATTATTCTAGATTCACATATATTTTTAAGAAATAATAGAGAGGTTGCATGAGTCTTCTACTCAATTTCCCCATGATAATTTTCCCAAAACCACACTACAATATTATAATCAAGATATTGACAACAATACAGTCAAGATAAAAATTTTATTACCAAAAATCTCCTTCTTGCCACTATTTCATAGCCACAGCTACTTCCCTCTGGGCCGCTTTTCTGCCCTACCTTTATCATCTGGCACTCTAAATCTGTGCTCCACTTCTATAATTTTATCACTTCAATAAATATATAAGTGAAATCAATTAATATGTAATTTTTTAGAATTCACTTTTTTCACAGAGCATAATTCTCTGATTATTCATCTAATACATTATGTGTATAAATCATGTCTTTTTTTATTGTTTAATAGTATTTCATGACATGAATATAGCATAGTTAGTTTAATCATTCACCTATTGAAGGACATTTGGATTATTTGCAACTTGAAATTATTATGAATAAAGCTGATGTGAATATTCAGGTACAGTTAATTATGAGTTTTCATTTCTCTGACATAAATATCCAGGAATGCAATTGCTGGATGTATGGTCAGTTTGTTTTTTTTTTAACTGCCAAACTATTTTCCAATGTTTCTATACCATTTTATATTACCATCAGTTTCTCCATATGGTATTGTCACTATTTTTTTTTTTTCACTCTGGCAAGTGTATAGTGATATTTTATTGTGGTATGAATTTGTATTTTCCTAATAGCTAAAGATGTTGATGGTCTTTTCATGTGTTTATATTCTCTTCAATGAGAATCTACTGATCTCTTTGCATTTGAGCTATTGTTGCCTGACATATTTCATCAGTTTAGCTTAAATAAAATTTTTAAAAATTTTCAATAGACTCTGATGGTACTTACTTTGACATGCTTTGGTGTTAAGTGTAAGAAATCTTTACCTAACCCCAAATACAAAAAAAAATTCTATTTTTCTTAAAAATTTTATAGTTTTAAGTTTGGGACAAATTTTGAGTTGATTCTTATATAAGGTATAAGAATTAGATCAAAGTTTATTTTTAATCTCATTGTTAGTCTTACTACAGTGCCATTTGTTGAAGCTATTAATCCTACATTAAATTGTTTTTGAACTTCTGTCAAAACTATTTTGGACATGTTTGTATGGGTCTATTTCTTGGTTCTTGATTCCATTTATCTTGGTTCTGTTCCTTTATCTCTATATCTGTCACTCCACCAGTACCACACAGTCTCAATTGCTCAAGCTACATAATAAGTCTTGATTCAGGTGTACTGAATCTTCCAATTTTATTATTCTTTTCAAAAAAGTATTTTACTTATTTGAGTTCCTTTTTGTTACCATATAAATTTCAGAATAATCATCTATATTTATAAAAACAAAAGCCTCACTGCTATTTTAATTAAGATTGCATTAAACAAGTATATCAATTAGGGAGACTTGACATATTTACTATATTGCTGTTATGTGCTAATCTCAGACTATCAATAATCAATGTAGTAGATGCATTGGCCCTTGTGGTTCTTATTATGATCACAAGATGCTCTTCAGTAATAGCCACCAGGTAACTTTGATAAAAATTAAGATTTATTATTTATAAACCTCAAAATTGCACAGCACATCAGGGTCCACACAGTGGGACCATGGCTAGAGAGAAAAAGAGAACATATATGTGCCTAGGGTCTATTTTAATTGGGGTTAAGGGTATGGGCCTAGTGTTTCATGAACTCACTCTTTATTGGTCAATGTTAAACATAAGAGTGGTAAGCAATTTAAAGCACAGAAACAGAAAGAAATGAGTGGCTCAAATTGGCAGTAATTGAAATCAACCAAGATCTCTGAAACAGAGGACCTTCAGTGGGGGAAGGCTTTTTATCTAGGCATGTTACTAGCATGTGTTTATTCGAGATAGCCATCTTTAAAGCATATACCTGTTAGAAGTAGATGCCACTGCAATTAAAGCTTAAGTTGGGTACTTTCATTACCATAATCAAAAATAAAAACTGCCAGAGTTTCCACTATACAGTAATTGTCTTCCAACTCATGGAAATGGTATGTTTCTTAATTTATTTTATATCTCTTCTTAAATTTTATTTTTATCAACAATTTGTAATATTTTTTATTGTTAAATTTATTGAGGTGACATTGGTTGTTAAAAATTACATAGGTTTCAGGTATACAATTCTACATTATATTACCTATATATTATTACATTATGTGCTCATTACCCAGAGTCAGTTCTTTTACCATCACCATATATTTGATGCCCCCTCCCTACTCCTTGATCCCCCTCCCCCATCACCTTCAGGTAACCACTAAACTATTGACTGTGTCCATTAGTTTTTGTTTCTTTGTTACTTTGAGTTTTATATTCTACATATAAGTAAAGTCATATGGTTCTTGTAATTTTTATCCTAAAACTACATATTTGTTAGATTTGTACCTGTTTCTATTTTTAAGAAGTTGTAAATGGTACTGTATTTTTAATTTCAAATTTTAATTTTAATGCCCCTGTGTTCATTACTAGTATATATAAATGCAATGAATTTTGCATAATAATCTTATATCTTGAAACATCTTTAAACTCATTTATTTCTAGGATTTTGGAGTAAATTTATTGGGATTGTCTACATCAAAAATTATATATAGATTTGAGCAGCTTCATACCTTTTTTTCTGATCTGTGTGACTTTTATCTCTTTTTCTGGTCTTATTGCACTGGCTAAAATTTCCAATTGTGTATTGAATGAGAATTGTGAGAGTGAACATCCTTGCCTTATTCCTTATCTGAGAGGTAAGTATTTAGTCTTTTACTATTAAGTATAATGTTGTTTGTAGGTGTTTTGTAGATTATTTTATTTATCAAGTTGAGAAAATTTCTATATTTCTATTGTTATGAACATTTTTTTAAATCATGAATAAGTATTGAATTTTATGAAATACTTTGTCTACATCAAGCAACATGATCATGTGAGTTTTCTTTATTAGCTGTTAATTTGGTATTATACATTGGCTGATGTTCACATATAGAGCCAGCTTTGTATCCTTGGAGGAAAAAAATTGTTTGTGGTACATATTTCTTTTCATATACTACTGAATTCCATGTAACAACAGCTTGTAAAGGACGTTTGAATCTATATTCATGAATAACACTTGTCTGTAGTTTTCTCATTTTGTATTGTCTTTGTCTGGTTTGAGTATCAGTGCAGTACTGTCTTCTTAAAATAAATGGGAAAGTGTTTCCTTCTTTTCTATTTTCTGGAATATTTGCAGAAGTGTTCATTCTTTCAACACTTAGTAGAATTATTCAGTGAATCCATCTGAGTCTGGAGATTACTATTAGAAAAGTTTTAATATAAATACACTTTTCTTAATGTTTATAAGGCTATGCAAACTATTCCTTTCATATTGTGTGAGTATTGTAGTAGTTTAAAATTGGTTTTAGAACGAATCTATTTAATTTATCAAGTATGTGTAGAGTCGTTTTTACTGATTATCTTTATAGTCTTAATGTCTATAGGGTCTATAGTGATAGTTTCTTATTCATTGCTAATATTGTCTCTTTTCTTTACCAGTCTTGCTAGAGGTTTGTCAGTTTTATTGATCTTTTCAAAGAGCCAGCTCTTCGTTTTATTGATTTTGTCTGTTTTCTGTTTTCAATTTTATTTTACTCTTTTATCTTTATAATTTCCTTCCTTCTGCTTGCTTTGGGTTTTGGTTTGTTTTTGTTTTTTTTCTCCTCTTTTTTTAGGCACTTGAGATAGGAGCATATTTTATTGATATAAAACATTAGCTCTTTTCAAATGTAAGCATTCAGTGCTATAAATTTTCCTCTCAGCACTGCTTTAACTATAACCCACAAAATTTGATGTGTTGTATTTTTATTTTCATACAATCTATGTGTTTTTATTTTCCTTCACATCTCTCTTTGTTGTATTAATTATTTTCAAGTGCGTTGTTTAGTTTTGAAGTACTTGGAGTTTTGTATTATCTTTCTCATAATGATTTCCAGTTTAATTCCATCATGATAATAAAACATATTCTATGATTTCAATTTTTTTAAGTTGTTGAGATTTGTTTCATGGCCCAGGGTATGGTCTATATTGGCATATGTTCCATGGATGTTTATAAAGAATATGTATTCTGTTTGAAGTGCAGTGTTCTATAAATATCTATCAGATCCTGTTGGTTGATGGCATTTTTGAGGTCTTTTATAGCTTACTGGTTTTCTGTCTAGTTATTCTATCAATTATTGAGAGACATGATGAAGTCTCCAGTTGAAATGTGGATTTTTCTACTTCTCTTTTCAGGTCAATCAGTTTTTACTTTACATGTTTAGAAACTCTGTTGTTTTGTGACACATATTTAAGATCGCTACATCTTCATGACTGATTGACTGTTTTACAATTATATAATGTCCTTCTTGGTCTCTGATGATTGTTTTTGCACTAAAGTCTACTTTATCTGATTATGATATAGCCATTTCTGCTTTCTTTTAAACAATGTGATATATCTTTTTACATCACATGATATACTAGTATCTTTTTATATTGCATGATATTTTTTATCCTTCTTTCAACTTAATTATACTGTTATATTTGAAGTGCGTTTCTTGTAGACATATGGACATGCTTTTAAAAAAAAATTTGCCCATGTATATTAAATTAACTGTCAATTCATGCCTTTTAATTGGTATATGAGTATTTAGACTATGTATTAAAATGTAATTATTGATATGTTAAAATTTAAGTCTACCCTTTTATTTTTTAATTTTTGATTTGTCTTCTGTGTTTTTCATTTCTGTTTTCTTTTTTCTTCCTTTCTTTAGGTTATTTGAATTTTTATTTAGAACTCCCATTTTTATTTATCTATAGTGTTTTTCATGTATCTCTTTGTATAGCTTTCTTAGTGTTACTTTAGTGTTACTGATGTTAACATTTTACCTATTTAAGAATAGAAAATTAGGGGAAGCTGGGATGGCTCAGTGGGTTAGGCGCTCACTTTGCAGCGCTGGGGACCGAGGATCAAATCCCGCCCCGGCCCATGCGGAACCATGTGCTGAGCTGGGAGCTCCCCCAGTTCAGTTCTCTCTCTCTCTCGCTCTCTCTCTCGCTCTCTCTCTCTCTCTCTCTCTCTCTCTCTCTCTCTCTCTCTCTCTCTCGTCAAAAATAAATAAATAAATAAAAATATATTAAAAAAAAAAAATAGAAAATTACCTAATTTTATATCTCTTTACCATCACCCAGTCTTAAATATTGTCTCTCCATATATTTAAATACATAGGAGATAGTACTATAATTTTTTCTTTATCAAATTTAATTGAAAAAACTCAAGAGAAGATAAAATGTGTATTGTATTTACCCACATTTTTACTCTTTCCATTATTTTTTCTTCTTTTCAGTTGTTGAAAGGTTTCTTCTCTTATTCTATTTTTACTTTTTAGAGAATTTCTTTAGCTGTTCTTTCTGGTAGGATTGTTGGCAACAAGTTTCTTCATTTTTTTCTTTATCGGAGAATTTTTACTTTATCTTGATTTTCTTTACATTCCTGAAGGATAATCCACTATCCTTTGAATTGTTTTTTAGTTTATCATATTCCAAGTTTTCTCAGTTCTAGAATCTGTAGGTATCTGCCTTTTGACAAATTGGTCTAGTTCTCAGTCCAGCCTTCTTTATCCTATCCTGTGACTGCAGTAACATAAAATATTAGATTTTTGTTGTTGTTATACTCTTACAGGCCCTTGAGGCTCTATTAATTTTTTCCAGTCTATTTTTTATTGTTATTCAGATTGTGTAATTGATATTGTTCTCTCTTCAAATATATTGATTTTTTCTTCATTATATTTATTCTATTATTGAGTCCATCAACTGAGTTCTAAACTTTTGGTTATTTTATATATATAAACATACACATTTTTAGTTGCATATTTTCCATTTGGTTATTCTTTATATTACCTACTTCTTTGCTAAAATTTCCTTCCTTTTTAAAATTTATTTCAAGAATGTTTGTAATTGTTCATTGAAACATTTTTATGATGGCTGTTTTAAAACCTTTTTCAGATAACTCTAACATCTGTACTATGTCAGTGTTATTACTTATTGATTATATTTTTTGTTCAAATTGAGGTTTTCCTGGTTCTTGGTCTGATGAGTAATTTGTTTTTTGAAACCTGGAAGTTTTGGTTGTTATCTTATGAAATTCTGAATCTTGTTTAAGTTTAGCTGGCTTCCTTTGATACCAATACAACAGAGGAAGAAGAATGTACTGCCTTATTTCCACCAGATAAGGGTAGAAGTCCTACTCAGACTCTGTGGAAACCAAAAAGGGAGAGAGGATATTCAATATTTTGGGGCAGAAGTGAGGAGCTTTGTTTCCCACCAGGCTTAACTGATTTTACCCTAACTGGGAGTAAAAAGTACCTCATTACTGTTCTCTAGTAGCCTCATTGACACCATGGGCCTCATTACTCCTAGGCAGTGAGAAAAGTCCTGATCCTCCAATAGGCCTCCTCTGACACCACCCTTATTTCTGCCTGGTAGGGAGAAAGTACAGGCCTTCTATATGGTGTCCTGTGACAGTACAGCTGAATGCAGGGACCAGAAGTTCAAACTCTCGATTTTACCTCCTCTGTCAACCCCTGTGCAGGTATTAGGACTCCTCACTTTGGTCTGACAAAAGCAGTTTAGGGCTCTCATTCAATTTGTATTTGTGGAGATGGAGCCACAGTTTTATCTATGATGTTTGGCTGAGGTAGGGTGGTTATTACCTAAAAGTTTCTGTCTTACAATGCTGTCTTCTTCCTAAGCCTTTCACTAGAGATAGAAGGTTTTTGTTGGGCTCTTACCATCTGTAGCCATTGATGTTTTCAGGTTGCTGACATCTTCAGCTCCAGGTCTGCAATATCTGGAGCAAAAAGGAATCCCAAGCAACCTACCACTGTGCTGTTTTGTGAGTTCCCATATCACCAGTCAGTCTTCTTTCTTTTCTCCACCTTTCAGAATCTTTTTATGTTTGTTTAATATATAATATCTGGGGATATTAGTTGTACTTAATGGAAAGAGTAGAGAAAATTACACTTACTCATTCCCAGAAGTCAAAGTCCCAACAATTAACAAGTTAGGAAATTTATCTGCCATTTATTTTTCTGAAATATTTAAGAACCTTTTAGATTTGCCAATTTCTCTAATCAAAGCAAATGATTCAACAAGGCAATCAGTGAAGAAAATGAAGCATCCATCCAGCTTCATCCCATTGGGAGGAAAGAACAAGACAAAAAAAGGTAAACAAAAAATCTGTGAAGAAACAAATCAAGATGGAGTTAGTGAATAAAGAAAAATATATTAATATATATTTCCTGTCATCTGAGTCAATCTAGATGAAAAACAAGTCTCTAAGGCTGAGAATGGATGTAAAAACAATTTTTTTTAAATATAAATAAATAGCAGCAGCAACATCAGGTAAACATGAAATATTTCAGAAACAAAATACAACTTGTTATTATGAGTTAGTACCAGACAATTGTATATTTAACAACTGTACAAAGAAGCCATCAAGCCTCAAATTATTGGAAGGAAGAAATTAAATAAGAAATGAGGGAAGAAGGTATGTTTTTGCTTTCTGCAATCTGCAGTACTGAACCTAATTATAGATAGGGTTGTGCCTCAGCCAGTTACAAGGATACCAAAGGTGGTATACCAATAAAGATGATATTTTCACCTTTATGTCACACTTTCCTATTGCTTAGGGTTTTTTCTGTTTTGTTTTTTTGTTTTTGATTTTTTTTAAGAATTTAATATTTTTTTTTATTTATTTTGACAGAGAGACAGATACAGAGACAGAGACAGAGAGAGAACTGAACTGGGGGAGCTCCCAGTTCAGCATATGGTTCCACATGGGCCGGGGCCGGGATTCGATCCTCAGTCCCCGGTGCTGCAAAGTGAGCACTTAACCCACTGAGCCATCCCGGCTTCCCCTGCTTCACTACTCACTGTGGGTAGTTCTTGAGTTCAACAATGAGGAGTTTTTCTCCCACAACCTTACCACCCCAGAAACCTGGAAAGTAAATAATCTCTGAGCACTAAATCTTAAAACGAACATTTAATGAATCAGAAAAAAGTTATGCCAATTCACCACAAAGAGGCAGAATGACTCTCAGGTCACCAATATCTGACTAGAACCATGAAGATTCTAGCTTATCTAAAAACTATATTGTGCCAAGAAGGGAAATGATCAGTAAGGCAGGAAGAAAGATAGACAGGTGTGGGGCAAATCGTGACACTGTCCCGTGCCTTGTGCAAGAAAGAAGCCTTACTCCAGGTGGCGTGAACCTGTTCATGGGGCAGAATATCCTGTTAATAGGGGTGAGTGCATGGGACTAACATGTCAGGCACCTCCTCTTGCTAAGAGCTTGTGCTTCACAAGATACCTCTGATCGTTATTTGGTAGATTTGTTTACAAAGAGAAAATAAGCTGGGCAGAAGATCTAATATTTCCTCTGTTTTGAGTTCTAACTATAAAGTAATAAATTGGTATTTTGGATTTTAATCATGAGTCCCTGGTGAGTTTGGTGGAAGTCAGTTCTCCAGTTTAATTACGGTACTTCTGAGAACACTAAGAATCACTTCTGAGCTCAGAAAGCCAAGGACCAATAGAGGCTAATCTGCCACCAACACCGGGGGAGACCTGCCTGGAGGATAGCCAGCTTTCCTAGGGGAATTCCTCCTGGTCTCATGACTTGTTCCCTTTCAAACTGTAACATCCAACATCCACCTTACTTCAGTTCAGATCCCTGGATGCCTAATCCTTACATTAGGGTGGACTTCCTGATGCACCATACCTTTAAGAGGTCACACCCAGATCAACATAATAGACATTTTCTCAGTGTCTAAGGCTGGATCCAACCCACCTCATTCAAGTCAACAACTTCAATCCTGGGTGCTGGCCCCTCATCTGCCTCAACACACCAGGGTTACCTGGACCATAACCAAGGTTACTTGGACTGTTACCTGGACTATGCTTGGCCAAGCCTCAAACACAATTATAACAAGTTTGAATACTTTCAACAAATTTTACAGTTTCTCCAATCATTGAGAATCACTATCATAGACTTTGGGTCTGAGGCCCAGGAGAAAAACTTGAAAGCATTCAATAATACCTAAATATTTAAGTGCCTAATGAAACTGCATATGCAAGGAATGTTTATACTATCAATATAATGTGAACATGACCCATGAATCACTGAAACAAGTCATAACCTGCCAGTAAGTCTTGGCAAGGCATCAAAGCATAACTCAAGATAAGATCTTTCTTCTAAACAAAACTCAACTAATGCTATTTCACCCATGAATTCAGCCTTCAAACTGTGAAGTGTTTGAGCACATACAGACTTAGGTGACCTTGTTAGTAAGCAGATAACATTTTGTGTTCAGAAAAGAAATACCATCATCAAATAATGACAATATGACTGAGGAGTCTCTTGGGGTAGGAGTACTACCTCCAGTGTTCATTATCTTTCTTTCTTCTTCCCACTTGTAGGGAAAAGCCATCCCTTAGACTTGACCAAAATGTATCCAGATTGGGGGCTCAAATACTCAACAATAGCAAGATTTAAAGGAGCCTTTCATACAAGGGTGCAAGAGCAGCTGGATTCATTTATTCATCCATTGAAATCTTTCATCCTAACTGTTTCCAAATAGGTTTACAATTACTTGTAGCAATAGTATGTATACAGATCATTATATTAAGTATAAGCTATGTTCTGGCTCTAAAATGTTACTACTCTTCTGCACTCACAGGTATAGTAAGTAATGCACTAAACCCAAAATATATTTCCACTTTGATGGGCAAAAAAATTTTCCCCCTCTTTGACCAACCATAGTAGAAAATAAAACACCTCTCATTGCCCTTTTTCTTTTTCTTATAAACTCAGATATAATTCATTTAAGCCAGCATTTCTTAATCTGTGTTTCAGAAAATATGAAGTGTGAGAAAAAGAGTCCCATCATAAAGTCTGGAAATGCTACATACAATGTCTAATGCTTAAAGACTTGCAATAAAATTTTATTGTTTTTGACAGAGGCAGAAAGAAGGGGGAGAGCCCAGAGCAATCTCCATAGTTGTACTTCATCAGTTTTCGACATGGTTTCATTCCACACATGTGGGTGGGAGCTGCACAGAGCTGGAACTGGGCTGGGGGCCTCTCATATGGGAGGCACATCCTCTTGAGCCAGTGGTCAAACTGTGGGGCAAGAACCAAATTGGAGGCCTCCCACATGGGAAGCAGAACCCAGTTCAGCATATGGGTTTGCATGGGCCAGGGCCAGGATTCGATCCTCAGTCCCTGGGCTGCAAAGCAAAATGTTCAACTGCTGAGCCATCCTAGCTTCCCCAAATTTTGAATTTTAAAGGTATTGGCAGAAAATCAACTGAGTATTATTTAACCCAGATTGATTAATTGATTGATTAATTAATTGTATGTGTTCACATGCATATATGTATATATAGATAAAATATCTCTTTATAACAGCTTTATTAAGGTATAATCTGCATGCAATAATATGTACTTATTTTTGTGCCATAGTTTAATTAATTTTGAAAGATGCATACACTCATGTAATCATCACAATAAAAAATATAGAATATTCTCATTACTCCAAAAATTTTTCTGATTATTCTTTTTTTATTGTTTTTGACAGAGAGAGAAATAGAAAGAGACAGAGAGAAGGGGGAGGGCCCAGAGAAGTCTCCATAGCTGCATGTCATAGATTTTCTACATAGTTTCATTCCACAGGTGGGCACAGGGCTACACAGGACAGGAACTGGGTGGGGGGCCTCCCATAAGGAGCTTGCCCTGGTGAGAATTAAACTGGAGGCACACCCAGTTCAGCATATGGGTCCACATGGGCCAGGGCCAGGATTCAATCCTCAGACCCTGGGGCTGCAAATGAACACTCAACCCACTAAGCCATCCTGGCATCCCCCTGATTATTCTTTTCATAAATCCATAACCCAAGTAGAAAGATGAGAAAAACATCACAAAAACCCAAATTGAAGAACATAGAACAAAATGCCTAACCAGTACTCTCAAAACTATCAAGAAAAACAATGAAAGAATGAGAAACTGTTCCAGATTGCAGGAAAATAAGGGAACGTCAGAACTAAGCCTAAATGTAGGTTCCTGTATTAAATCCTGGAGCAGTAAGGGGCATTAATAAAAATTAGAATAAACAAACAAACAAACAAACAAACAAATAAATAAATAGTAAAATCCAAATAAAGGTTTGAGTTGGTTAATAGTAGTATACTAATTTTTATTTCTAAGTTTTGATAAATAGGAATGCAAAATGATGACATTAAGGGAAAATTAAACTGGGTGAAAAGTATACAAGAACATTCTGTGTTCATTTATTATCTCACAGTTGCTTAGTTCAGGAGTCTCAGGATGGCTTAGCTAGATCCCATATTCAAGTTCTTACTACTGGTAGCTACCACCAAAGTGTCAATCAGGCTTCATTCCTTCCTAGCACATAAGAGTTTTTGTTCCAAGTTCATCTAAATGTTGGAAGAATTTATGTCCTTGTGGGTGTATGACTGAAGTTTTCTGCTGGCTTTCAGCAGGAGGACACTGTCAGCTATTTTAGGCTGCCTACATCTCTTTGCCATATGGCCCTGTCACAACATGGCAGCTCATTTCTTCAAGGCCAACGGGAGAAGGTTTCTCTAGTCCACTAACATGGATTCATATATAGAGTACAGTGGTACCTGGTACACTTTGTCAATTGGTTCTGGGAGGTGCAACAAGTACCCAAAATGACCACTACCAAACAAAATTTTCCCATAAGGGATAATGCAGTGCTACTTCAGCACTCTGTCATTAATAGATTCTGAAGGCACAATGAGTACCAAACAAATGACGAGTACTGGGACAAAATTTTCATATCAAAATGCATTGAGTGCCTAAGTTGACAAATTTCAAAGCATTCAAATCCCAAGGTATGATTGTACTGTGATCATGGGAGGGTCAGCCCATCAACTTCTATATAATCTAAACTAATCAAGGGAGTAACATCCCTTCAACCTATTTTATTTATGAGAAGTAATATTTATTAGAAGTTCTGCTTTTACTCAAAGGGAGGGGCTTGCATGGGAGTTACACTAGGGCTCTCTGAATTCTTTTTGTCTGTGATTTATATGAAATCTACCATCTATTTTAAGGTAGAGTTTTAGAGACAATGAGACACAAAAATGAATCTACTCCCTTCTTTTTTATAGAGGAGGAAAATAAAATCCAATAAAGTGAAGTGACCATTTCAGGTAGATAGATGATCAGTATCAAATTAAGGGCTAGAACCCCAGGTCTTGTAAAAGGAAACTATTTGAAACTCTGTGAAGTTTCTTATTTAGGTTTTAAAAGTTGTAGTCCTGTTAAAAAATAATTCTTAGCTTTCTTGTTGCTTATTTTTTTCAATTGCATTAACATTACCCAATGTTCAATATTAAGCTTCCCCTTAGGGTGAGCACAAATTAGAAAGTTTATGAAATAAACACATTATTTGTAAACAATTACAATAAAACAAAATTCAGCAATGAAGTTCTAGCAAGATTTGGAAAGATATAAAAGAGCTTTAGTGAGAATCCATATTAAATCTTGTAATCACCATGCTGTTATAGCTGCTCACACAAATTCTGCATCTAAATCTTTTCATCTTCATTTGTCTTGCTCAAATTATTTCACAGAAAACAAAATATTTCTCAATCACAGGAAATTTATTTTATTGGGACAATTACGAGTCATACTAGCTTATATTTGGGTAATTGAGAGGCTTTGGTGCTTAGAATATATACGTCACAGGACAAAATTGTAGGTGTTCTCTGGGGTGTTGTATAAAAATGAAAAAATGGTCATTTTGTTTTGCTTCAATTCTTTTTTATTTTTTTATATTTTTAAAAAGATTTATTGTATTATTTTGAAAGCAGGTAAGAGACAAAGACAGAGTGATGAAATGAGGAGGACCCAGAGCAATCTCCTAGTTGTCCATCATGAACATTTGTCAGAAACCTTTAAGTAAACATTTCTAAAATAAAAATAACACACACTAAATTAATTTTGAAAATAGTAGTTTTATGCAATGTAGAACCACGTATTATATCACAAGCTTGTCCAAACTGCAGCTCGCAGGCCACATGTGACGTAGAATGGCTTCGAATGCAACCCAACACAATTCATAAACTTTCTTAACATTATGAGTTTGTGATTTCATTTATTTATTTATTTATTTATTTATTTATTTATTTATTTATTTATTTATTTTGTAACTTGACTGCACAGTTCTCAGGCATGAACTTTGTAGAGAACAACAGACAGAATGGAATAATTAGAACATGTTATATCCACAAATATCGGAGTATTATCTGTAATTTGCATTATAATTGTAAACAATTTGACCAGAAAAAAAAATCAATAAAGACCAAGAAGACTCTGTTGCAACATTGCATAAAATGAATCATGACAAAGAATTCAAGTGTGTGTTCTGTACTAGGCATAGCACTGCTACAAGCCACACACTGTCACTATTATGTACGCATGTGTGGTTTTAGTTCTCTGGTGGTGTACGGCTATCAGTGTGTTGTCGTCCAAGTGCAGATGGTCAAATTGATGCCATCAGATGTTACATGCACTTGTGGTAACTCAACAAGTAAAACTCAGTAATTATCAATAATATTTCAACCTATCTTTGTAAATGATAAGTGTTTAGTATTATTTAGAAGACATGATTATTAAACCTTGCTTTCTACGTTCCTGTGTATTAATTTTCATAATAACGGTAAATATAGTTACTCATCTATTATTATTATTTTCATTCCAGCATGTCTTCCACAATGATGTAAAAGAAAACAGAACCCTCCAAAAGAAAATTTACAGCTGAAGGAAGATTCTTCAACAAAAAGTAGACAGATGACTAGTTTTTTTTGCAAAGGCAAATAGTAAGGCATTTTGCTTAATTTGTAGGAAATTCATGTCAGTTTTCAAAGACTATTATTTGAAAAGGCATTATATGCAAAACGAGGCTGCCAAATTCAGTGTGAATCAAGGAACGTGTAATAAAGACAAAATAGTGGAATTGAATAAATGTCAATGTTCTAAATAATTTTATTTTTAATTTACAACTCAAATGGACTTTATTATAAAAACAAGTTATGGGGTAGCAAATTAAGTAGCAAAAAAAAAACAAACCAAACCATTTACTGATGGTGAGTTTATTAAGCAATGTATGGAAGGTATGGCAGATATAATTTGCCCTGTTTAAAAAAAGGGCGGGGTTATTTCTAGAATCACTTTGTCTCACTAGACTATAACCAGGCAAATTGAAGAAACTGGAAAATCTATCAAAAGAGGTTTGGAGAATGAACTGCTAATTTTAAATTTTATGCTTTGGCTATGGATGAAAGCACTGATACTGTAGATACAGCACAACTTGCCAATTTTATTAGAGGTATTGATTATTAATGCCACTGCAGAAATTGTTTATTTAGTGCCATTAAAAGACACAACTAAATCAAGATATTTACATGAAGCAGTAAAAAATACATTAAAGTGATTTTCTCTGTCCATTGTGAACGTATCTAGTATAGTCACTGATGGTGCCTTGGCAATGATAGGTAAGAAAGGGACTTGTAAAATTAATAGAAAATGAGGCAATTGCCACCCAAAGCTCATGTTTGATGGAATATCATTGCATAGTACATCAAGAAAATTTATGTGCAAAAGCTTTAAAAATGGATAATGTCGCGCAAATTGTCATCAAGGCTGTGAATTTCATAAGGGCCATGGGATAGAATCACCACCAATTCCAGGAATTTTCTTAAAAGTATAGATACTGACTATAGAGACATCATTTACTTTTTGGAAGATGACTAAGTCAAGACAAAATGTCAAAAAGTTTTTATAATTGGAAACATGAAATCAAGTTGCTTATGGTATCACAAACAAAATTTATGCCAGAACTTGACAACAAAAACTGGTTTACAGATTTAGCATTTATAATGGATTTGACCACTTCTTTAAATGACTTAAGCATGCGTTTTCAAGGTGAAAACCAACTTATCAAAACCATGTTTCAAACCATAACAACATTCCAAATAAAACTGAAATTATGACAAGCTCAAATTAAGACAAACAATTTTATGCATTTTGACACATTGGCTAAACATGATCCTGTGAAGAGCAAAAAATATGCAGCCTTGCTTTTTGATTTGATACAAGAATTTGAAAACAGGTCTCAAGATTTCTGGGAAAATAATCAATATTTTGGTATATTTATGACTACATTTTTAGTTGACATAAATATGTTACTTGCCAATTTTCAAATGGAATGCAATAGCTGCAATCTGACATTCAACTTCAAGAAAAATTTTGATCATGTCTCTTTACTAGACTTTCATAAAACCTACCTTCCCAGAGTCAAATATTCTTCACTTCACAATTATGCCTTATTCATGTCATCACTTTTTGGCAGTACCTTCATTTGTCAGCAACTATTGTCAAGGCTGAACACATGAAGAGTAAAATTAGAACCATAATATCTGATGAGGACTTTGAGAACTTACTGAGAATTGCAACTACTTCCTTCAAACCAGATATTGATGCATTAGTTTCTCAAAAGCAATGTCAAATATCCCACTAATTTTATGTTACCTTCCTTTTGTTTTTTACTTTTATAATAAAAAAATAATGAAGTTTTATTACTTAAATATGTATATTTTCTAAGTCAGTGATCACACACTTGGGGCCTGCTCAAAGATATTATGACCCTCCAAATAGGGCAGTGCATAATTAGGATTATTATGTGAGAATATTTTGCTTATTTGTGGTGGCAGATATCATGGAAATTATGCACAGACTCTTTTTCTTTTAGCTCATCAGCTGTTGTTAGTATTAGTGTATTTTATGTGTGGCCCAAGACCATTCTTCTTCCAGTGTAGCCCAGGAAATCCAAAAGACTGGACATTCCAGCTATAACATACTATTATAGGCAAGCATATCAAAACGACAATTTAAAGACCCACCTATATAAAAACTAACATTTTAGCTCCTCTATACTGATGGTCCAAAAATAAGGATTACAGGAGAATTCTGAGAATCTGCGAACTAGCAAATTGCGTTTAAAAAGTATTCTTCCATGCTTCTCAGTAAGCATAGAATTGAAAAACAAAACACATAATTTTGGAGGTATTTTTCCCATGATATCCATAAAGAAATAAATAGCAAGAGTTGGATAAACTCTGGTAATTGCTCAAATTAGCCCATTAATCATGTCATCAACATAGCTGAATACAGGAAGCAGCTACTCAGGTCCATTCCAGCTCTTCAGTCCCTTTCATCACTATGAAAATCATGTGGGCAAACTTGGCATGACTGTTAGCTGGACATAAGCACTGAGAAGAGCCATAGAGGGGCCACATTAACTGTTCCTAGGAATGCCACTAGCATTCCAGACACCAAATCTGGGCCATCTTCCTAATCAGAGGAACCCCCATACACAGAGAAGTACAAAAAGAAGAAAGTTACATCATTCTCCCCAAATCATCTATGAATTATAATTGAAAGCAAAGAAGCCTTAGAATTGTTGATCTATAAAGGATCTTAGCAGGATGCCAGGATAGCTCAGCAGGTTGAGTACTTGCCTCAAAATCTCAAGGTCTAGGGATCAAATCCTACCCTGGTCCATGCAAACCCATGTGCTGAACTGTGGAGTACCTGGTAATCGCTGAGATAGCTCAGCATCCAAGGTCCCTGCCTCCTATATAGGAGGTGCCTGGTTGGTTCCCACCCCACATGGCCCCACATCCACTGGTGTGGAATGAAACTATATCACAACTAACGATGTACAACTATGGAGACCGCTCTGCCCCTCTCCTCTCTCTCTCTCTCTCTCTCTCTCTCTCTCTCTCTCGCTCTCTCTCTCTCTCTCAAAACAAAATAAATCTTAAAAAAAAAAAAGAATCTTAATGATTATCAAATGAATGCATTTACATTTTGTAGAAAAACATTTAACCATGTTTGACAATGGTACATACATTAGCAGATACAATTTAAGTTGTATTTTATGCATATATATGTTATTCTAAAATAATTTTTAGTAAACTATAATCTAATGCTTATTTCATGTTTCTAAGACACATATTGTAGGGAGCTGGTCGTGAGCCTTAATGGAAAGGTTTCGGGGGGCCTCGATGACAAAGCCTCGGTCCCCCCTTTCATCTCCTTTGGGGGGTAGTTGGATAATTACATATAGAAAAAGGTGTCACATTATGTGCCCACCTCCCAGAATCAGGTCCCCCTCTACCACCATATATCTGGTGCCCACTCCCACCTCCCCCCACAACTCTCCCTCCCCACTTCTCCCCCTTTTCCAGGTAACCACCAGACTATTGAGTGTGTCCACGATGCTGGTGCCCTCTCCCACCTCCCCTCCGATTGATGTGATGTGGACTTGTACATCGGGAAACTAATTGTTACCAACCAATGTCACCCCATTAAATTTAACAATAAAATATAATAAAAAATAAAAAAAAAAGAAAGAAAAAGGTGTATATCAGCTTCGCATGAAGGCCAAAAGGCAGATGCCAATAGATTTGGAGCCCATGATCTACATATCAAAGCCTTTACTGGAAGGGGCTGTTATCTCCTGTAAAAATCTGTTTACACTATGCTTTGCTATGCTAATGCCTGTTCCTTGTAATGGTAAACTTTTGCTCTATAAGATAAGCAATAAAGCTATTGGGGCTGCTCCTATTGAAGACAGTCAGCTGGCCATTTGGTCAGTCTTTAATTCCCACCGCTCAAACTCAGGGACTTAGTTCATCCAGACTGTTTCCTGGCAACAACGTATTGTGTCAATACTTTTCAGATTAGGCAACATTTCAGCATTTTTCCAAACATGCAATAGCCAAAGCCTTTACTGAAAGAAATGATCTAATATTGCTTATATATCTGAAGTCAGATAGATGATTAGCAAGATAAAGGAATGCTACTTTAAAAGCAAAAGTCTCTGTATCGAATTATCTTCAAGTGCTCCTTAGTTCCCTCAGGAAAGGAAGAAACTGCTGACATCCTGGAGAAGAAACAGGCTGCATACAAATTACTAAGGACTCAGGATATCTTATTATCCTCTGTGTGTACTCTCTTTTACTATTTTTTAAACAAACTATAATGTGAGTAGAGCACAAATTATTTTCATCCCTTCCCAAAACTTATCAAGAGGAATAATAGAATTTCTAGTCAACTACATGCACGCATCAACACATGCATAAACCCATGCCTCATATAAGATATTCAAATCCAAAGGAATCTTTAAAATGAGGCTGTTTTTATGATATATAACTGTGGAGACCGTTCTGGGCCCTTCCCTCTTCTCTCAGTCTGCCTTTCTCTCTCACCTTCCCTCAAACAATAAAATCTTAAAATTAGGCTCCTTTAAGGACTTGCCATTCTGCACATAATATTATTCAACATAATTTACTCTCCTCTCAAATACATCTCAAAAAATGCAAACTTTCAGTGCCTTACAAAGTTATTCAGGATAAAAGATCCATTTAAAGTGTAAGATAAACTAATGGATTTTACTTTCTTTACTTTGCAACTAGCCTGTGAGAAACTGGCACTTGTTGAGTTTGGGTATAAATAGTATCATAGAAGAATATCTATACCTACCTGTCAAGGCTACTAAAATACTCCTCCTTTTTTTCAATTATGTGTCTGGTAGGCCAGATTTTCTTCATACACTTTAATAAAAACAAAATAGCATAAGACTAAATGCAGAAGCAGATAGGAATTTGGCTATTTTACATTATTGGAGAAACAATAAAGACAGTAGAGAGATTCAAAAAACGTAAAACAATGCCATTGTTCTCGTTAAATATTTTCTTTGTTTTAGAAATTAGTTATTTCTCATTAAAAAGTATGGGGTTCTGTTGTTAGTTAAATGAATTTATAAAGAACTGTTTTAGATTTTCTCATTTGCAATCTGATTATGGACTTTTGTGAATCAATAATTTTTATGAATGTAAACAGGTCTTGAGATCAAAATACTGAAAAGTGCTACCTTAGAGAGAAATATTATATGAAATCCCTCCTGTCTCTTAAAATTCAGGCAATAGTAAAATGTATGGCACAAAAGAGTTAGGGAAACAAAAAAAACATGCTGTATTTATATTTCAGCATTTTACTTTAAAGTAAAATATGTAAATATACATTTACAAAATGCTTTTGATCTAAGGATAAGACATTTTCTTAGTATATGAGTCTGGTTTTTAGGGTTTTGCAATGTTTTGCTTGCATAAACTACCTATAATGCATTAGCTAAGATTTTTTTTAATGGAAAAAGATAATAAAAACACTTCAGAAATCAAACCAAGTGAAGACTGTTCCTATATTCTTAAATACTTTTACACTATTTGTTCCAACTTTTAAAGTGTGATCCCAACTTTACACAATCTTTTTAAAATATCCAACTTAATTCTTATAAAAGTAGCAACTCCCTACCCACAGACATTTCACTTGGTTGTATAATGTGTAAATATGTTATTTAAAATAATAATTTCAATGGCCATAAACAAATTTTAGAACAAATGCCACGATATTGATAAGCATATACTCATTGGGAGAATTACTACGGCTGACTTACAATGTACATGGGAGCTATAAATAGATTCTTAATTCATTCCTTGGTTGTATGTCTCTGAAAGTATTTGAAATGTATTTGTCTTACTATAATTTATATCCAATAATGAGGCAATGGGAAGAAAATGCAAATTGGTGAAGCATTAGATTTTTAAGAATTTTAAAGAAACGAACCATTTCTTATGAGGAATTTAACCATATTCAGAAGCTGGGCAACCTCTAGATGTATGTATTCTAAAAAAATTTTATGATCTTTTTCCTATATGTATTTTACTTTTTCACTTTAGTTTTGACTACCTTAGGACCATTCTAGAACTAATTTTAAAAAATGCATATAACCCTGGTTCTTAGTTAAGTTGGAAAACATGTACTTAGTTTAGTTTCTCAAGAGGCAACTTGTCTTTTAAATATAGAGACTGAAGAGCCAAATATATCTAGTTCCTTGAAAATTAAAAAAAAAAAAATTATGTGGCTTCACTCGTCCAAAATAGGAAGCTAGCATCCTTTCCAGTTTAAGATAAATACTGTTATCTGCCTTCTCTTGTTTTCAACCAAATGCCTAAAATATTTATATAGAGTTATTTTTTTTGTTTTGTTTTGTTTTGTTTTGTTTGTTTCAGGGATTGAAGAAGGTAATGTTCTTCAAGTAAATTTTCTGATAGCTTTTTTTTTTTTTTTTTTTTAATTTCTAGTTTGGTGACTCAAAGGGATTAATACATTTCATGCTACTTACATCATGGGATAGAATTACTTCAAAGCTCACAGTCACGTAGCATCCTCTCTTCCTGAAATGGTAGACTGTACTAAGAAAGGCAGAGGGAGAATGTCCAGGTTCAGGAAAACAATATGGCTGCTTTCTGGTTAGCCACAGGCTCTGGAAGATTCTCATTTTATAAGAAAAACTAAGTAAGCTGGAGAAGTTCCTGTTGTCCACACCACTTACAACACTAATATAGAAAACCATACACTGCTGTTAAATAATTTATTTTTCTAAAATATACCTTATGAGTAGACAGTAATATGAGACTTCAGAGAAGAGGTTCAGAAGTTAATCAAAATAAAAGACAAGTTTATAGTTTCACTGGCTTCTTTCCTATTCTTTAAGTTGAGAATTGCCTTTATCTCTTTGTTTGCTAGCTTTCTAAGATTAAATTTGTGATATATATAAATCAGAAATTAGACAATTTGAAGATGCCATAAAAGTCAGTAACCGAACAAATTAATTTTAAAATTAAAAGGTGATACTGTAGTCTCTCTATTAACTGAAAATAAAGCAACCAGCACTCTCAAGCAACTGGTTGGTTGAGATTTTGCCAGTTGTTTGAAAGCACCAGTTGCTTGTGTTCCAGTTAAAAGAGAGTCTACTTACATTTATCTAGCATCTATCAATCCCCATGGATGTCAGTTAATTGAGAATGTACTGTATTTAGTTCTCATTTTTCTGTGTATATTTTTATTGAAGGTGAATATCTTTGAGATTCTAAGAAATTAGAGCATTATTTGGAATGTTGTAACTTCATAAACATTAAATATAGCACCTCAAATTTGTCTAATGGGGATGCTGTGATGAGCGCTGAGTGAGTTGAGCACTCCTCTTGCAGCCCTGGGGTCCGAGGATCGAGTCCCGGTCCCAGCTCGTGAGGAACCATATGCTGAACTGGGGTGTACCTCCAGTTCAGTTCTTATTGGGGCAAACCTCCTATGTGGGAAGCCCACGGTTCGGCTTCTGCCCCAGGCATGCTTCACATACAGGAGGCCTCCTGGCTTGTTCCTGCCTTGCATAGCCCTGTGCCCACCTGTGGAATGAAAAGGATGTAGAAAACTGATCATGTGCAACTATGGAGACTGTTCTGGACCCTCCCCATTCTCTCTTTCTCTCTCTCCATCAAAAACAATTGGGGGGAGAGTTGTGGGGGGAGGTGGGAGTGGGCACTCGGTATAAGGTGATGGAGGGGGAACTGATACTGAGTGATGGGCACATAATGCGATGCATGAATGATGTGATGTGGACTTGTACATCTGTAAACTATCTAATTGTTACCAACCAAT
>PVKE010008160.1:0-48512 GCA_004027555.1 Craseonycteris thonglongyai | reverse complement strand
GGAACCTCGTGGGAGGCCGGAACCTTCACCAGCAAGCCATCTCTGTGGTTAGTAGTTGCACCGTAGTTTAGCATATGGGGTTTGCACAGACTGGGGCGGGAATCAAACCCTAGACCTTGCGATCGCTAGGCAAGTTCTCAACTGCTGATGTATCCTGGCATCCCCTTACATATCATGTCTTAATGATACAGAAGTATAAGACTTACACAGTGGACTCCATTGACCAGTATCCATTGGGGATTGGTAGATGGCAGATAAATGTATTGTTTCTTTGCTTTTTTTCTGGTTGCTTGAGAGTGCCAGTTACTTGAGTTCCAGTTAACAGAGAGTCTGCTGTACATTGAAAAAAAAAATACATTGTTGAAAGAAATTAAAGGAGATCTAAATGAAAAATAATCCTCACTTCTGTGGATTGGAAGACTCAGTTGTTAAGGTACTATCCTTAAAATGGCAGTACTTCTCAGTTGATCTATAGATTTGGCACAGTCCTTATAAAAATTACAGCTGCATTTTTAACTCAGAAATTATCAAGCTGACCCTGAATTTCATGTTGACATGTTAGGGACCCAGAATAACCAAAACAGTCTTGAGAAAGAAGAACAAAATTGGAGACTCACACTTTCTGATGTGAAGAATTATTACAAAGCTACAGTAATCAAGACAGTGTGGTACTGACATTAGGATAGACATGTAGATCAGTGGAATGAAAAAGAGAGTTCAGAAATGAACCCATAAATCCATGGTAGGTTGATTTTTCAACAAATGTGCCAAGCATGTTCAAGGCAGAAAGTACAAATGGTCCCAGGACAACTGGATATGCACATACCAAAGAAGTTGGTCTCTTACTTTATATCATATTAGTAATAAATAAATAATAAAATGGATTTGCTAAAAAAAGTGGATTTGCCAAAAAATAAATGGATCAGAGGCCTTTACTTAAAAACTAAAACTAAAACTTTTAGAAGAGAACATGGGGGAAATTCTTCAAGACATTGGATTTGGCAATGATTTCTTAGATATGATACACAGGCAGCAAAAGAAAAAAATACATACATTGATCTTCATCAAAATTTAAGACTTTTGGGATGCTAGGATAGCGTCAGCGAATGAGCACTTGCCTTACAGTTGTGAGGTCCAGGGTTCGTTCCATTCCCAGCCCTGGCCCTTGGAAACCTATATGCTGAATTGCAGCACAACTGGTAACCACTGGGATAGCTTAGCAACAAAGGTTCTCACCTCCCACGCCGGAGGTCCCGGGTTTGGTTTTCACACCGCATGACTCCACATTACTTGTATGGAATGCAACCATGTCACAACTAATGATGTACAACTATAGAGACTGCTCTGGGCCCTACTCCCATCCTCTCTCTATCACCTTCTCTCTCAAACAGTCAAAAAATCTTTAAAAATTTTTTTAAACTTTATGTGTCAAAGGACACTATCTACAAAATGAAAAGACAACCTACAGAGTGTGAGAAAATATTTGCAAATCCTATAGCTGAGAAGGGTTTAGTATCTAGAATGCCAAAAGAATGTTTACAACTAAGCAATAAAAAGACAAATAAAAATTTTAAAGACCGAAAGATTTGAATAGACATTTTTTTCCAAAGAAGATATATAAATGACCAAAAAGCATATGAAGAGATGCTGAACATCAGTAGTCATTAGGAAAATGTAGTAAATCAAAAGCACAATGATACTGTTTTACACCACCAGGATGGCTATAACTGAAAAAAAAAAAAAAAAAAATTGTTACTGAGGATGTGAAGAAATTGGAATCCTCATAACTCCTGGCAAGAATGTGGAATGGTTTAATTGCTATGGAAAATAGTTTGGCAGTTCTTCAAGCAGTGAAACATCCAGTTTACCATATAACAACCTCCAATTCCAGATACAGAGAGAATTAAGATCATATGTTCAACACTAAAGCTAGTACACAAATGTGCATAGCAGCATTATTCATAGTACAAAAACACAAATCACATGTCCCATCATCTGATGAACTGATAAATATCAATACAAAGGACTGTTTTTCAGTGATAGAAAGGAATGAAATGATGATACGTGGTACAACACGTATGAACTCTGAACAGATTATGGTAAATTGGAAGAAATCCAACTTACTCTGAACAGATTATGGTAAATTGGCACAAATAGGCCACAGGTTATATGATATCTTTTAGATTAAATGGACAGAATAGGCCAGTTAATGGAGATAGTAGACGTGTGGTTGGCTAGGGCTTGGTTGGGGAGTGATAACTGAAAAGGGTATGGAATTCCATTTTTGGATAATGAAATTGTTTTGGAATTAGACAGTGATGATTTTTGCAGAACTTTTTGAATATATGAAAACCACTGAAATAAATGGTGAATTTTATGATGTGTGTGAATTTATATCTCAGTGATTTTTAAAAGGCAATTCTCCTCCACTTGGGTGCTACTACATTAGGATATAAGAGAAAGTAGTCAGGTACAATATTTTATTTAGAGTAAGAGCTCATTAAAAATGGATTCTTCATCCTTTGTTGTGTGCATTAGTGAAGTATGCCTCAACAAAACGTGCCCACATGCCAACAGTCAAATAATGACGTGTGTGTATGTATGTATATAAAAATTTTGAGTGGCTTACCATGGGAAGTTTAGGATAATGAATCCTTGTATAGTACGGTGAGAGAAGCGTTGCAAAAAGACAGACTTTTAGTAATTTCAAGGCCTGGCTGTGATTCTGTGTGACTTTGGTTAAGTTTCTCAACATCTCTGAACTGAATTTTTTTTATCTCTGAGATAGACATAATGCTATCTCAGAAGGCAGTAGTAAGATGTAAGGGTTCCTGGCAACTTACTGAAATTATTCATTGTTGAATTACCAGCTTTTATAACTTCCTGCTCAGTCTCCTATGACTTATACTTTGCAGGAGTTTCATGAATCTACAAGTTTTCTGATATAGTTGTTGGCTGTAAATTCAGTGTTTAATGCCTTCTTTAATACTTGAGGGAATTGATGGTAGCTCTAAAGACTTAGTAATTTTTAAGAAAGAAATGTTTAGAAGACACAGCTACCATTGTAGCTATTTTGTAAAGACTCTCACTAATTTTCTTAATTCCATAAGGGTTTTAAGCATAAAAAATGAAGACATTTTCTTTAAACATCGTATTTCCATATAATACTCTCTTCTGTTATATATCCTAAATGTAGAAGCCTAAGCAATTCCCCAAAGACGATGTATGCTGAAAGGGAGCAAAGACCAAGCCCTGCTGATCTCATTCAATCTTGGAAAGTACTAGAAGGTTTTGACGTTGCCCCAGTATTTGTTTACAGTGGTCACTTTTAGAGAATAAGCTGCAGTGCAAAATAGTCTCTGGGAATTAAAGCTGAGGATAAATTGCACACGTTCTTGCTATAATTCATTTTGGGGAGAGTTTAGAAAAGACCCTTTAAAAGATATGTTAAGTGAAGCAAAGGAAGTCATAGACCATAATAAAAAACAAACAAAAATGATATTCAGCTTCTCCCCTATATTGAAAAATCAAATCATCACTCTTATTTTGATATATTTTTGGCAAAGGATAACCTTATATCTTATTGGCAATATAAAGAAGAGTTTCATTTTTACTTAGATTCGTGAAATTATGGCATACTTATTATGAGGAAGAATAGGAAAGCAATACTTTGCATCATATAGTTTTTCACCCTATCCTTGTAGTTTTCTTTGTATGTGTGGCAAAATAAAGGAGTTAAGAATATGCACTCTACAAGCAGACTGTGTTTTAATCGCAGCTGTGCAACTTTAGGCAATTTAGTTTACCTTTGTGCTTCAGTTTACACTTCTGTAACATGGATATAGTTTATCTGTCTCAAAGAACTATTTTGAAGATTGAATGATTTAATGTGTAAAGCTATGAGGACAGTGCCTGGCACATTGTAGACTGTAAATGAGTTACTATTATTGAGGTTTATCATACCATCAAAGTAACCAAGAGTGTGCTAAAAGCCATTAACTTGTGCACCTTTTGCATTTTTTAAAATATTATTTTATTGTTTTGACAGAGAGAGAGACAGAGAGACAGAGAGAGACAAAGAGAAGGGGAAGGGCCCAGAGCAGTCTCCATAGTTGTATGTCATCAGTCTTCAACATAGTTTTCATTCCACACAGGTGGGCGGGGGACTGCACAGGGCTGGAGTCAGACTAGAAGCCTCCCGCATGGGAAGCTCACCGTGGTGAGAACCGAACTGGGGGACCTCTCACATGGGAAGCACATCCCAATTTGGCATATGGGTCTTCACAGGCTAGGGCCTGGACTTGATCCTTGGACCCTGGGGCTACCAGGGAAGCACTTTATCCGCTGAACCATCCCAGCATCCCCACCTTTTGCATTTAAAAAAATAGGTTTCATATAAGGAATGAGAAGTCAGTTTACAATTCAGTTAAATGACAATTCTGTATTTCTTGAAAAAAATGCCCTTTTTTTTCTGCCATTATTAGAGATAATAACCTATTTCACTCACTCAATAAGTATTTCTTGGTTGCCTAACATTCTAGGCTTGGGAAGAGGGTGGTAAACACAGTTCTGTACTCTTAAAGAGAATTAATTCATCCTCTTTCCTCTCAACTGTACCTTGCTCGGCCATTATAGAAAACAGTTTATTTTACGATTTTACTCAGGTTTTTCATCATTTAGTAAATTCACTTGATGATTTGGGCTACTATCTTTATAAATAGGTTGTCAGAAGCTAACCTTTATATATATATATTTTTTAATTATACAAATTTTAAAAACATTTTCTTGTAGCTGCCACTGTATAATTTTAGTATCTTCTTATGTCTGAAAGATCATAGAAATTTCCTTAGAGGGGATTTTTCTAACTAGCACTTTTGAACTTATAACCTGGAAGGCACAGAATTGGAAGTGTACCTTCTGTCAAGCGCTCCTTAGCAAATGCTTCTTTCAGCATTGTCATTATATCCCAGTTCCAGAAGTGCACTGTCTGACTGCTGAAGTGTGACTTCATACAGCCATTTCTAATCTGCAGTAGTAAAATTTTATTCTAAACACTTGTTGGGAAGCTTGTGATTTGTTGTTTTGAGCATTACTGAACCAAAGTACTAACCAACTACAGTAGACTGGAACTACTATAACTGTTAACTGGAACTCAAGTAACCAGCATTCTCAAGTAACCGGCAGAAACTGAAAAAATAGTACCACATATATCTGGCATGGGTGCCAGTTAGCTAGGGTCTTCCGTACGTATATTTTGGAAGCAGCCTTATCTGTGGCATAGATATCATTGCCTTGCTTGTTTATGTTGGAGAGGAATTAAAAAAAAAAAAAAGATAAGGAAAAAGAATTAAAGGTAGAATAATCAAGTTATATCCTCGTGATCTTTTGCAGTTAGGACCAAACTGATGATATTTTAGCTACATTTTAGGTTCATTGTGGTCACATACATTTGGTAGACATAAACATCACATCTTTAAGTAATACATATTCTGACATTTTATGTCTCCCTTGATCACATTGAAAACAATGCTAATTTCTACACCTGGAGTCAAAACATTTACCAAATGGCAAGGATAATTTAAAGAATTAACCCATTGTCAAAAATAATTTTTGAGGAAAGATTATCTGTTACCAAATGGCAGAAGAACATTAATATCCTCTCTAGTGTTCAACGACAGGAGACAGATGCTACTTATAAAATATAATAAACTCCTCATGGTTTTGTTTCCAGTAAAACACAAATGATTTCATGGACCAATAATTTGAAATGTCAATCTAATTTAGTAGGTTTATGTTGAAAAATCTGGTTTTTAAAAAATTGAGGTGAGGCATTAATTCATTATGTGCAACATTTCTTGCTAGTTGTAGGTAATATTCATGAAAAAAAGTGATAAAGAAAAATTAGGCAGCTGAAATATTAAAACCTCTTGACTCATTGACATGTAAATAGATATTGACATGACTGTAAGTTTAGTGGACAGCGCCCTAGGACTCCCACGTTATAAGTGCTGCCCGTCCCTTGCCTGTGTGCCATTGATAGGACCAGCTTAATGGACATGTGCCTTCTGCAGTTGACCAGGGCTCTGCATGCAGAAGGGCCCTGTGCTGGGCTTAATGCTCTGTTGTCACTGTCTTGAAAAATAAATTTTTTTTGAAACATTTATTGTTTGAGGAGAGAGAGAGAGAAAAGAGGGGAGGGCCCAGAGTAGTCTCTATAGTTGTGTATCATTAGTTGTGATATATTTTCATTCCACACAGGTGGATGTGGGCCATGTGAGGTGGGGACGAAACTGGGGGCCTCCTGTGTTGGAAGTGAGAATCTTTTCCACCTGCTCTCCCATTGGTTACCACTTTGCTGCAGTTCAGCATATGGGTTTGCATGGGCCAGGACCAGGATGCAATTCCCGGACCTCATGGTTGCAAGGCAAGCACTCGACCTGCTCAGCTCCCCTGGCGTCCTTGAAATCCTAATGATGTTTGAATGAGGGACTCCCATTTTTCATTTTACCCTTGAACATAAAAATTATTAGCCAGTTTTGGCCATTGACAGGTTATCTCATGGAATTTCAGACAAGTGAACAAAGATCTTTGATAGATACCAAAATTTAAAGTTCTGTGTTCCAACAAAGTTTTCTAGGTACTTTGAAGTTCCTGGTCCACCCTACCCTGGTGGATCTCAATTAGGAGCAATCTTGCCCCCTAGTGGACATTTAGCAACATCAGAGACATTTTTAGTTGTGCATGCTCAGTGGGGTGTACAACTGGGCATCTATTTAGTGGGTAATGAGGTATTTACTCCTACAAATGCTTAGAACATCTTCCACAAGAAAGGATGTTTTGACCCCAAACTTCATCACTGCCAGTGCTGAGAAACACAGCATGACTCTTTGTTTGTGTCTCCAGTACCTGATTTTGTCCCATGGAAGTTATTTGGTGTTGGTCAAACCAGTAGGTGCAACCTGGATCTTAGGTGATTGTGTTCCTTACTGTATGTAGACTGAAGTATAAATCTAGTGATTACTAAATATAATCTCACTTTTGTACGAGTTGCAGTACAGAGGTGTCCTCCTAAGGCACTTCTGCTTCTCACACTCAGTTACAGGCTGGATCCCTAACCTTCTTAAAACCCTCTCTAACATGGCCATGCTCACAGTTGGTGATTTTCCAAGTTACCCTCGTACTTCTGCTAGGCTCTTGGTTTGTTCCCAAGTTTCTTTATGGCTATTGCTTGAATTATTCAATGTAGTCAACTATTACAGAAATTTAGGGAAAGAAAAATGTAAAAAGGAGAGAGATTTCAGTAAAAATCTAAGTTGAATGATTTGGAGAGATTCAGTATAGTTACTAAAGAAAATTGGTCTTGAATTAACTGTAGGCAAGTTGACTCTCAAAGATTTTGGAAAGAAACATTAAAATTAGATTCTGTGTTCAGTTTGCAGAACTCTTTTAAGTTTTCACTGTTGTTTATGGATATTACCGTATAGATAATTGTATCTGTGGTTTTCACAATACTTGGGCCAGCTGATGTGTGCTCAGAAAAAAGGCTTTGTCCTACATCACAAGATGGCAGAATGAATGCCTTTTATATTATATATTTTAGGATTATATAAATTATTTGCTTTGGGAATGTAACTTTAGATGACTTACCTAATATTAGTGCATTAGACAGCCAGGCTTCTACTGTATTTTCTAGGGATGGGGGGAAGAATGCAATTAGATATTTTACTCTTATAGAGCCAAACTAGTCTCGGCTCAGTGATGTCTGTGAATAATTTTCCTTACTCATGTCCCTGAGTTGGACGTGAGAGCAGAGTCTCGGTCTCTTTATACTGAACATGTTAAAATAAAAATATTTTAAAACTGGACATCTCTGTAATATAAGTCAATTCTTGGTACTTTTTGTTAACATTTTAAAATACTCTATAATGTTTTATTTTCCATCAACTTGCACAGTTTTGTAGATGTTGCCCCAAAATGTATAGGCATAAATACCTTATTTGGCAATAAAGAAAATAAAGGATTTACCATTTATGATCAAGTACATCAGGTTCTTGTTTTAAAAGTACTTTAATGTAACAAGTAATATATAAGTACAGCCTCCCTTTAAAAAGTTAGAAAATTACAGACAGATAAAGCTAATTTTTTTTTTGCCCATCTGATATGGACTTGGAACGTATCTTTTAGACACATGCATATACACACACTCAGAACCATACAGATTTTTTATAATTGTGGCACTATACTGCATGTATTTTTTAACTACTTGCTTTATTCAGTTGAGTCATTTTGAATCAAATCTTATATAAATCTAGTTCATTCCTTTTAGCTGATAGATGGTATTTCCGATATGAATATACCACATTTTATTTATCTGTCCCTCTATTAATGGACTTTAGTTCTTTTTGTGTCAGTGCTGTAATGAAATATATTTTCTCGAACAGTTGTACATGTATGTCTCTAGGGCTAGTCACTAGAAGTAGAATTGCAGACCTATATTAGTATTACAGGACCATCTTGGTACTATGGTGGATTCTTTCTAAATTACATAGCATAAAGGGTAAAAGTCATAGAATCGTAGCCTTCTAGGGATTGAAGGTATCCTCTGTATTACCATATGAGATGAAAGGTTAGTGATACTATTTATTTTATCCACTCAATCACATAAATAGGTATAGTACAAAGTCAGTTACATGGACTGAAGTTATGTAAGCTGATTTCTAATTACAATTCCACTACTTAGTAGTGAAGTATTTGCTCTCTGTAAGTTATAAGTCCATTTGCTCAACTCATTTTAATTTCATTTTATTAATTTTATCTTTACTTCTAAAAATATTAAAGCAATAGATGAGCAATAGATGATTTTCTTAAAAAAAAAATCAAATAGTCTTAAAGGCTTATAATGTAAAAACAACAGTGTCTAACCTCTTCCCATCATCCTGCTCCACAGAGCAAACGTTTCAGTCTCTTAGGAGATAATCACCTTCAGATATAAAGTGATACATTTATACTGTTATTTTTTTACTCACCACTTTTGGACTATATCGATTATCTTATTGTTATAGAAAATGAGGATTTCACTGATACATGCGGATTTTTCTGCTAATGTATATACTATACCCTTTGTATTTCTACCTCTATCATCACAATATAGATCTATTACTTACGGATTTCATAATCACTGTTTATATTATTGTGACTCTGTAACTTTGGTTTGCTGCAGAAATAAGTAGTGTACTGTGATTTTGTTTCTTTTCTAGGAGTTACCAATTGTCTCTTAAAACAATTAAATTATTTATTTTTAGATTTATGGAAAAATTGCCAGGATAGTACAGAGAGGTCTTTATGCTCCATACCCAGTTTCCCCATTCTACATTTTTATGGCACTTTTATTACAATTAATGAGTCAATATTTATACATTATTGCTAACTAAACATCATAACTTTAATCATATTTTGTAGTTTTTACTTGATGTGCTTTTTGTTCTGTTCCAAGATCCTATCCAAGTTATTACATTATATTTAGTTGTCATGTCACCTTAGGTTCTTCTGGACTGTGACAGTTTTTCAGACCTTCCCTGATTTTGATGTCCTTCATAGATATGAGGGACCCTGGTTAGATATTTTGTAGAAAGTCCCTCAGTTGGGATTTATCTGGTGTTTTTTTGTGTTCAGACCAGGGTTATGGGTTTTGGGGAAGAAGACCACAGAGGGAAAGCACCATTTTCATAACAAAGAATCAAGAGTATATAATATCAACATGACTCAACACTGTTGATGTTGACTTGGACCCACACTGCCAGGTTTCTCCATGTTCAGTTACTCTCGCCTTCCCCCTCCTCATTATTGTATTTTTGGGAAACAAGTCACAGCACAGGCCTCACTTACTGGAAGCTATTCTTCACCTCTTTGAAGACAAGTATCTACGTAAATTATTTGGAATTTTTCTATGCGGGACTTGAGCCTCTTTTCCTCCATCTGTTTATTCTGTCACTCATCTATTTCAGTATGGACTTAACATATATTTACTTATAGCAGGGGTATTCAATCTTTTGGCTTCCCTGGGCCACATTGGAAGAAGAAGAATTGTCTTAAGCCACACATAAAATACAGTAACACTCATGGTAACTGATGAATTAAAAAAAAAAAAAAATCTCATGATGTTTTAAGAAAGCATGAATTTGTGTTGGGCTGCATTCAAAGCCATCCTGGGCCATATGCAGCCCACAGGCCACAGGTTGGACAAGCTTGGTTTATCCTTTGGGTTATAATCCAACATACGGTACTTTATTTTGTTGCATAAGTTGTTTAGTATTGGCCCTAATGTTCCTTACACGTACTTCTGTCATTTGGAGGTTTTTGTTTTGTTTTTAACATTTTTTTTTTTAGTTTCCCTTCCAAGATGCTTCAGAGTTAGTTTTCTTTTTTTATATCCTGCCCCAGATCTAGAATAAGCCATTTTTTCAAGTTCCTTTTGTTGGAGAATAGTTTTAAAAACCAAGATCTGGTCCTTGGTATGTTCATTGCTTCTAGGTTCCCTCGGCCTTTTTATTTTCTTTCATATATTGAATAATATATTGAAATCCACAGGGAGACAATACACTGTGAAGGGAGATGTAGAAAGCAAGGTAGAGAGAGATTGAGAGGATGATTAATTCGTTGAATAATATTGCCACCTCATGGCCTTACAGGATTTCTACTAAAGTATTTTACATTTTCATATTTATGAATGACAATAAGATGTCTTAGTCATCGTGTTCTCTGTATGGAGATGAACCAGGTTTAAGAGTAAGAGCTCTATCCTTAGTCTGAGTAGCCTTGGGAAAGTTACTTAACTTCTCTGAATCTTAATGTTTTGATATAAAAAAAATGGGACTATCTGTCTTTATGAATTGTTATGAAGATTAAATAATGTTAAGTTTGTAAAGGACTGAGCTTGGTGATTGGGGTGGAATAGAGAATGACCAAATGTATTTCCTAGCTTGACTTGTGTCTTGAATACCATTGAAAGTTCAAGGTTTTTCACCCTTTACCTACTCTGTCTTTTGAAAGCTGGATTAATTCTAAGACTTCTCAAAGTTTGGATAGCCAGCATATGTGTTTCAATCTTTTTGTCTGTTCTGTTGAAAAAAATAAATTAGACATTTGATTCAATGTTCAGTTTTACCTCATTTTAGGTAAGTATTTTTGTATGAGAAACTGAATTCATAGAGAGTTCAAGTGGGATTGGCTCAGTTTCCTATTCTATAAATGTAAGTGAGTTTATGTGAGAATTAAATTAGTTAACACATCTAAATGGCTTGAAACAGTGCTTGGCACAAAATATTCACATCAAAATGTTTATTATAATTATAGTTCACATAAGTACAGCAGCAGAATGATGAGGTGGTAGATAAGGATATTCCTTTGGAATTAGGGTGCTTAGGCATAAATCCAACCTCTGCCAATGATTAGTTTTGTATCTTTGGATAAATTATATAAACTTTCAGTGTCTCACTGTCCTCATTAAAATGGAAATAATTATTTCCATTGTATTTTTTATTTTGGTATTGTATGAGAAACTGGGAAATTTTTCTTTGTAACTTCTCAATAAATTATTGATTTGGTGTATTTTTAAATTGTATTAATTATATTGGGGTGACACTGGTTAATAAGATTATTTAAGTTTCCAGTGTATAATTCTATAATACATCATCTATATATTTCATTGTGTGTTCACCACCCAAAATCAATTCTCCTTCTGTCACCATATAGTTAACCCCTATTTTTTACCCTCTTCTACCATCCCCTGCATCCCTTACCCTTTGGCAACCATCATACTGTTCTGTGTCTGTGATTTTGTTTGTTTGTTTGGTTTGTTCATTCATTGCTTTGCAACAATATGGATGGATCTAAAAGATATGCTAAATGAAGTAAGTCACATGTACGAAATCAAGAACCGTATGATTTTATTCATGTGGGATATAAAACAATCAGTGTATTTCTTAAAGTAATAGGACCAGTTCTTATTGAGGGCTTCTCTTTGAATGGGATTTACTTCTTTACTTCAGGAATTAAGATGTATGAGGAATTTGGGATGTTGTTAGCCCCTTCAATAATCTACCTTAGTAAGAGTCTTAGATTAGCTACCCTACTGTGGAGCATACCCAAGGCACCATGCCAGTCCTAAACTTAAGGATTCAAGCAACCTTAGAGGTGTTTGTCTACAGGATAACTCTTGACATGGAAATTTGGTTCTTGCTATCAGCTCCCATTCATTATTTGATTAAGTGTTGTTGTTCTAGTCTCTCATTTTTCTTCTTTCATTTTTTAAAGATTTATTTTTATTGTTTTTGACAGAGAGACAGAGAGAAACAGAGAGAAGGGGGAGGGCCCAGAGCAGTCTCCACACTGTCATGTCATTGGCTTTCTACATAGTTTCATTCCACAGGTGGGCCCGGGACTGCGCAGGGCAGGAACCAGGCCCGGGGCCTCCCTCATAGAGCTTGCCCGTTGAGAACTGAACTAGGGGCCCACCTAAGTTCAGCGTATTGGTCAGCACGGGTGGGGCCGGGATTCAGTCCTTAGACCCTGGGGCTGAAAGACAAGCGCTCAACCTGCTGAGCCTCCCAGCATCCCCTGTCTCTCATTTTCCTTGATCCTTGAAGGTATCCATTACTTTCTTAGGAAGCTAGCGCTGCATTAAAACTCTTGTGTTTAAATTTATCAAAGAGTCTAGTTGTTAAATAGAGTAATTCGTACACAATTTAGCTTAAAGTACAAGCTAAGGCTATTGTAATTCATAAGCTTTCCATCAATAAGAATTGCTTTTTAAAATATCCATTTTATTCCTAATTTTATAGCTGTTTTAATTTATAGAAGTTTTTTGGTGAACTGCATATAAATCTTTATTTCTACATCAGTGTTTTTCAGGTATTCTCTCTGTCCCATCCCCATTATGAGCCTGTCACTCTTCACTCAGGGAGAGAATGGAGGGGGAGCATAGGCAGTGAGCCTGTGACTGAGAGGCCCATTATGTTAGCAGCACTCTCACACCTACAAATCACAGATCTAAATTAAAGATCTATAGCTTGTGTTATGAGTAATCATACTTTACACTGCAGATTGCAGTCTCATGTGGTTTATTTTTTGCTCTGCTGAATTCCAATGAAAGGAATGACTCTTTTCCCTCTGTTAAATAATTGTGTGGGTTTATGAATGTTCAAACACAGTGTATCACCACAGTTTTAGTTGATTCAATTTATGGTGTGGCATTCAGTTTTTGGAAAATGGTCTTTTTTTTTTTTCAAAGTACTTTGACTGCAGCCTTCAGAGACCAGGAATTAGACAAATGCTGATATAAAAAGTTGCAGAACGAATGAATTAGTTCGGACTTGTAATAAATCAGGTGGTCATCTTTGAAGAACAATTTCCAAATCACTGTAACAGCCATACGAAACCAAAATATCTGTAACCCCAACATCTACCTTACAGAAAATCTTTTCATCTGATAGTGTACTGGTAATTTGCTTTATGATTAGCTGAAATTGTTCTTTGTAAAATGCAAAGACTTCTGAGGTGTTTTTTAGGTGTAATTGTGATTTTACTATCAGCAGAGGCTAGAACAATGTCCTGTGGGAAATGTAATTCATAAGTCATACCTCATTTTGTTTTCAATGGGTTGCTATTGGTAAATAATTACATAGCATCTTAATAAAAATCTTAGAATTACCTGTTTGATGATAAAAGGTATTAATAGCTATCAGAATTAAGAGTTCTTTGAACTAGTATCAGAGCTTCATTCATTTAAAAGCAGTAGAATCACTTGTTTTTAAAATATAATGTCTCATCTGCCCAATTTCCAAATGAATACTAATTACTCTCATATACAAAGTAGTAGATTAAGGAAATATTCAATTCACAAACATGTTAAGTGCTTTAAATCTTTTCTTTATAGTAAAGGAAGGTATAAATAAATTAACAACAAAAAGAAACATATTTGTTGCTACAAAGAATAAGAAATTTTTGTAATGCATACATATATACATTTGTCTGTCTATTTATTTATTTATTTATTTATTTATTTATTTATTTATTTTACTCTTACAATTGTGATAATGTCATTCCATTTTAAGAGCCATCATGATTTGTAAGTTTGGGTACCTCATAAAAATATCAACTGCTTATTTAAAGTCCACCACTGTTTCAAGTATTCTAACTGAAAATTAGTAATGGAGACTGATCCCTCAAACTTGTGTTTTACTTACTATGAAATGGATGTTTGTGAGTGTTGGTTAGTAAAATGGAGTAAAGCAAAAAATAGTTATTATTTCATACTTTCTTTTGCGTTGAGAGTGTATCAGAATTTAAGTTGTTCAAGTTAAGCGCTTTTCCCTGAAAATATTTTGGTGGAATAGCATGAATTAAAGGTGGATGAGTAAATAGATGTGAACAAGATGATTTCAAACTAGGCACTTTTGATTATCTAGTAAAAATATAACTTTTGGTCAGTTTGTTTTGCATTGCTTTTCAGGTATAGTTTATTGAAAAATTGAGCATCAGGTTGCAGAATAAATAAACCTTGGAAATATTTTATTTCTGTTGATATGTAACAGTGTTACTGAATGTAAATCTCATATGAATCTATAGCTAGAGCTGCAAAATAGATTTAAAGTGCAAAAATATTGAGCATCATTAACAATTATACACATTGTATCTCTATTACCAGTAATAGTACTTGTTCAGCACAATATAATGATAGAATTCTATCTTAATAAAGGCATCTTAACGAACTATGGACATTAAAACTTTCCTTTGGTTAACAATGAACCATATAACGTTAAAAATTTTTTTATTTTTTTTTTTGCCTCTAAAACTTATTCACTTACTCATTTTTAAAACAACGAAGTATGACAAAAGTATGTACCCCTTGACTTCCTATGCCCCTGCTCTGTTTCTTTCCCAGTCTCAGAATTGGACCCTGGCTGGGCCCAATAGACCTCTCAAAGTAGGTCAGGAACATGGAGGGGCATGACCTCAGTGGATGTGTTGTAGAAGATCTCCTTGTCCCAGGGTGTCCTCTTATCTTCTGTGTTGATAGCCACACCCTTAAGGCCAAAATACCCGCCATGACTGAATCTGTGGATGTAGTTTTTCCTGTCGGTGAGGAAGTCATGGTTGATATCCTGTTGATATGTATGCTTTCTTTCTTTTTCTTTGTGTGCGTGTGCACATGCATATATATGTATATATATATATGTGTATATGTATATATATGTATGCAGCAATATCAAAATACAACATGAAACAGTGAAAAGATTAACTCTTATCATCTGTAAGTTTGGATAGAAGGATGCATGCAGCTTCTGGCTGGGGGAAAACAAAAAAGATTTTTAAGATGTCCACCACTATTACTTCTTATTCAGTGGATACCAGAAGCTGTTCAAAGTAGTTATAGGATGAGAATCAAAAGCTGTCTCTCTTGAAAAACATTACCTGTAATCTTCAGCTTCCTGAGGTAGACAACAGTTTATGAAGGTGATGTGCTAGTATTCAGATAACTCTCAAGCTAGTTCATTGTTCCCCAGACCTAATACTGAATCTGTCTTTCACGTTACCTAGCAACTGACTCACATGTGGAGGATGCAGAAGGAAAGCCATCAGGGACTTGCTCTGCATTTCTCAAACAGCATCTGAGAAATGGTACCCAGACTGCATTATTTCTCTCCGTGGTTTCTACTAAAAGCTTGCCTTTTATGTTTATTAGCTTCTAAAAGAGGATAGTCATAAAAGATGAGCATGAAAAATTGAGTAGTGATCATAAAAAAACATCAAAGTCAAATTACTGGAAATTTTCCTCAGTAATAATATTTTTTAATAAGTATTGCTATTTATATATCCCCTGAAATGAGGGTTACTGGGATAAGGAGATGAAATCCCATTTTATATTTGACAATTAAGATTCTTATTGTAAAGTTTTTCCTCTTAGATACCTAAGTACTTGTTTGTAATTGTAAAATAACGTGCATCTACAGTTATTTTTTCCCTAAAGGAAGTGAGGGAAATGTGCCATAAATATATTAAATGTTTATATATGTGTGTGTAGCTGTAAACATGCATGTGTATGTCACAGATATACACACATCTGTGAATTTTAAACCTTTTGATCATCAAATTGAAAAATGCTTTGTGAGCTAAATAGTAAATTTTATTATGTTTAAGCAAAGAAAAATAACAACCTGGCTCCACTTTATAGTAACTTAATGTTGTCAGCTTTAGCACATTTAAAATAAGAGCTATGATTTTGTATTTTCATATATTTTTGTTGTTTAATCTTATCATTTAATTTTATTTGTATAGAATATAAAACATAATGACATTGACCTGTTAATACTAAGATGTATCTATTAGAAAATACTGGGTTTTGGATGGTAAGAATCTGAAATGATGTTTCTTTCTTAACTATTACTCTGCCATTTGTTATAATTAACCCTAGGAAAGGGGATGAGAAAATAAGAGTGATGGGCACAAATGGCAAAAATGAGCAAGAGAAAAATGGAGGGAGAAATGAAATGTGAATAAAAATAACAATAGCTATGATCAGTGAAAGGTGGGGGGGGGTACCACCCCACACCTGTAAAACTATTAACCTGTTATTCTCTTGTCGTATTAAGTTTGCTAATGAGGCTAGCATCTTGTCAGGGAAACTGATGTTCTCTATGGAATATTAACAGTGAATAAAAGAATAAGGCTGAATACATAGCATTAATCATGTGAGTCCTTAAGTGTGAGCTAAGCATCATTTTTCTCATGTGTCAAATGAAAGCTTGGACTAAATCAAGTCTTCCCTAAAAGCCACTGTGTGGGGCTATACTGATCCATTGAGAAGTTTTTCTTGACTTGCAGCCAGCTCAGAAAGCGAAGTATTTTATATCTGATTCATTATATGGTCTTTAAGTTCATGGAGTTCAAACGTAAACTATTTTACTTTTGTCTACTCACTGAACCCAACTGTGCTTTGTAGAACTGTTCTTTCCTATAGGTTAACAGAATTCTCAAATTCTGTTCCTCATTTTCTTCTGTAAGTCTATTTGATTAAAAATAATCACCTCCAGGCCTTATGAGCCATCTCTTCTTGCTTAAGTCCTGCTTCCATCTCGTGGAAGTATACTTTTATTACTTTATCTATCAATATAGTATTGTTTCACCCCTGTAAAAAAAAACAACAACAAGAAAAACAAACAAAAAAAGAAAACTGCAGCTTCTTGCCTGAGTTAAAGCTTTGTCCTTCATCTCAGATGAGCTCAAAGTTGCCTTGTTGCCCTGCCAAATGATAGTGGTTCAAGCTACTCCATTGCTCTACCCTATTCTCACCCTCTTCCATTTCCCATCTACCATGCCTACTGCCATTACTCTCCACTTCTCTTTCCTTCCTACCAAATCAGCACAGGAGGCAGATCAGCAAAGGTACCTTATAAGCACATATCCAGCTAGCTGATCAGATGTTGGTCTCTCATTCATGGAGGAACCCTCTTTACAGATGATTTTCTTGATCCTCTGCCTATTGACTTGGAATGTGAGGAGCACCATTCCTTTCTCACATGGGTGCTCCCTTTGGAATTGCTTCAGTGTTGGACCCTGTTAATGGCATTAATTCAGGGCAATAAAAAAAGAGTCCCATTCACCATGCTATTATATTTTCATGTGTGTTTATATAAGGTTACCTAGTGTTTTCTTTGGAAATATTGTTCCTTCTATTAAGATCCATAGTCTTACTAACTTTTTCTTGTTAGAAAGATTTATTTTTATTGTTTTTGACAGAGAGAGACAAAGAGAAGGGGGAGGGCCCAGAGCAGTCTCCATAGTTGTACATCATCAGCTTTCAATATAGTTTTACTCCACAGGTGGGCATGGGGCTGTGCAGGGCAAAAACTGGGCCAGGGGCCTCCCACATGGATAGCACTCCACAGTTCAGCATATTGGTCCTCACGGGCGAGGGCCGGGATATGATCCTCAGACCCTGGGACTGTAAGACGAGTGCTCAACGCATCCTGGCATCCCCTCTTACTACTTTTTTCTATTCTTTTCTTTATGAAATGGTGATAGTAGGCGGTTAGTTGGTTTATTTTTGTTTCTCATGGAAAAATTAAAAGCTGTCAGACATTTATACCTCACATATCCTGATTTTTGTAGGCCCAAGTGTTTTCAAGGAATTCTCTTCCCTCTTCTTAAGATCTGAGTGGAGTATATCCACTGTTACCCTGAACCTGTAGCAGGGATTACAGCTTTATCTAAAACACTAGCCATCACTGAGCTTCCAAAGTATCTGGCTTCTCTGGCCTCTGTCTTCAGCAGTGACAACATCTGTGACTTGTTTAGGGCTGGCTGGTGTGAAGGGTGGAGGAGAAGGGAGGCAGAGGGACCTTAAGTTCATACAGCTTGTAAGGGAGCTGCCAGTACCAGAGGAGAGAAAAGGGGTTTCATCTGACAGCTGACTGGACCAATGCCGAAGGCTTTCTTGATAACTGCTTGCAGTGGCTGGTAGAGAATTTAGCACAGGCTGGAGTTCCTTCATTCACCAGTGAAACATTGTTTCACAGTGTTATCAACACAGAAAAAGTCTTTTGCATGATGCTAATAGCAATGTACTGGGTGGCTGCAACGTGGGTATATAATTGAATCAATGAAATGCATCTCAACAGACTGGGATTTATGCCATACTGTGTATCACGGAGTACTAGATAGGTTCAAGGAACATTGCAACTTTGATGGAAGACATTTCGAGCACTTAACAAGATGAAATAGTGTTAAACAAATGTAAATGTAATAAACATTGTAGTAAAATTCAAATAAATGATACTGTATACCTATTTTGGGTCCACCCTGTATAATTAAATGAACACATAAACCAATGAATGAATTGAGGGTGGGTAGAAGGTGTAATGGGGAAGGAGAGGGATATGGCAGGGATGCAAAAATAGAGAAAACTTGAGTCTTGATCTGTAGGTTTGTAAATTTAATAAAATTGAGACTAATTTGAGTGTGTGTGTGTGGATAGGGGACTGTTGGGGGAGGGTGGGAGGGATCGGAAATTTGAGACGCACTGATTTTTGGCTTTTAGTAAAACTTATTTTAGAGATAGTTTGCTCTTAAAACTTATTTTAGAGATAGTTGATAATTGAATCAATGAAATGCATCTCAACAGACGCACTGATTTTTGGCTTTTAGTAAAACTTATTTTAGAGATAGTTTGCTCTTAAAACTTATTTTAGAGATAGTTGATAATTGAATCAATGAAATGCATCTCAACAGACTGGGATTTATGCCATACTGTGTACCACGGAGTACTAGATAGGTTCAAGGAACATTGCAACTTTGCATTTATGGACACAATCCTACATGTTATTTTGATCATGTTTAGAAGAACTCGGGGAAATGTACTGCTGAAACAGGTGCTAGAAGTAGAACTTCCTGTGTGAAATATTCATTTATTATTTGAATTTTTTTATTTGTTCATTGAGCATTTATTGAGAACTGTCTGTGCTTGGCACTTATCAGACCCTAAGGATATGGAAGGGGAAGATAGGTAAGTCCCTGCTTTGTTAGAAGAAATTCACTTTCTAAGAGGAAGAGGATGATGAATAAGAAAATGAATAAATATACGCTAGACGATTTCAGAGAGTTAAAAGAGGAAATAATTTGATAAATATGATTCTAGAATGCATGACCACAGGTGTCATTAGAATAGACGGACCACAACAGAACTTTGAAGTCTTAGATGTTGAATATTATTCTCTTCTCCTTGGTTTTCTTTTTAACATCAGAGCTGTAAGAAAAAAAAAAAAGTAAAGAGAAAAGAAAAAGTTGAGGTATTGATAAACAGATTACTGGAAGCATGTTTACATTGTTCAGGAGCTTAGCGTATTTTATAGTAACTTCTCATCTGTAAAATTTCATGAAAACTGGCAATTTTTCTATGGTTAATCCATACCCTGATTTCTTTCTGGATCATGGGGATTAATTTCTTTCCTGGGATTCTCTCAGCTAGTAAGTTAATAGTTTTTCTTAAATGTGTTCTTATGCTTCAAGATTTTGTGGGAAATGTACATATGGCAATGATATTTTTAGCCCTTTCCATGTTAGACAAGCTTGAGTCTTTTCTCAAGACCTAGTTTTAGTGACATCTGTTTTGTGTAAATCCATCCCTGACATTCCCTATAACCAGCCAGAGCAAGTCATTCATCTTTGATTATTCATTCATTCAGAAAAGTGTTTTTTTAATTAATTAATTATTTTAAATATATTTTTATTTATTTATTTATTTTGACAGAGAGAGAGAGAGAGATAGAGAGAGATAGAGAGAGAGAGAGAGAGAGAGAGAGAGAGATACAGAGACAGAGAGAGAACTGAACTGGGGGAACTCCCCAGTTCAGCATATGGTTCCACACGGGCCGGGGCCAGGATTTGATCCCCGGTCCTCCGTGCTGCAAAGTGAGCGCTTAACCCACTGAGCCATCCCGGCTTCCCCAGAAAAGTATTTTTTGAATGCCTATATGATGGTACCGGCACAGTTGTAGGTGCTGAAGATTTATCGGTGAACAAAAGGAAGCCTTCAGAAGGTTTTCTTTCTGGTGGGGAGAGGTGGCTCATGAACACCTAACCGTACGAATGACAGGCGGGGGGTGATGAAGGATAATGAGTAATGGGATAAAAGTTAATGAGCATATAAAGGATGGCAGATGACAGTGGGGCAAGGAGGCTGTACTTTTTTATATGTTGTTTCAAGTAGTAAGAAAGATGGCATGTGTACAGAGGCTAAAATAAGTGAGGAGAGTGAGCCATGCAGATAGATATCTGTCTAGTATGGCTAAAACAGAATGGCCTGGAGTGTTAAGAGGTAAGGTCAGAAGAAGACATTATGCAGGGACTGTAAGGCTTCCACTCTGAATGTGAGCAAAAGCTATGGGAGAGTTATGAGCAGGGAACTGACGTAGCCAACTCGGTTTTAAAAAGGCTCACCTGTCTCCTGTATTCAGAAGAGACTGAAGTGAGACAATGGTGGAATCACGTTCCTTATAATGGAGACTGTTGGGATACAATAATACCCCTTTATCTGTGGGGAGCACCTTCTAAGACCCTGTCAGTGGATGGCTGAAACTGAGGATAGTGTGGAACCCTATACTGCATGTACTATGTATTTTTTCTACACATGAATCCCTATGAGAAAGTTTAATTTAGAAATTAGGCATAGCAAGATATTAACAATAACGGATAAAATAGAACAGTTATAACAGTATGGTATCATAAAAGTTATGTGAATGCACATACTCTCTCTTTCTAGTGATTTTTGTATTTTTCGGTCCAAACATTTCCGAACCTGTCTAACCACCCTTTACTTGGAGTAAATCGTCTGATGTCACTTGTTTCAGGGGATTGTTTGCTGAAGCCTTTGTGTAGGCTCAATGCTTCCTGGAGCAACGCATTGCCATCTGTCAGAAGATGTTTTCTGTTTATGGCCTCCACCCACAAGTATAATGCCTTTTCCATCTTAACTAAGCACATTTCATGCACTGTGGCTATAACTTTTGTAGTTTGAGGTTTGACAGAAAAACTAGCAAGAATTTTATTTTCCATTCTTCACAATTTCATGGAAAGAAAATTCATTCTTACTATAGGTTTTTAGTAACCTCAGTATACAATTTTTAGTTCTTTCCTTGTTAGTGCTAGAAAATTCACTTTTTCACTTAAAGGAAGCACCCTATGGCTTCTCTTTGGCATACCCAAATTGCCAGCATCAATCCTCTTGCCCTTTGTGCCATTATTAAGTAAAATAAGGGTTACCTGAACACAGACACCGTGATACCTAAACTACAACAGTTGATCTGATAACCAAGATGGCTACAAAGTAACTGATGGGCCTGGACCATCTACAGTGTGGAGACCACTGGACAAAGAAATTATTCACATTTAGGCAGGACAGACTGGAAAGGCACAAGATCTCATTGCATTAACCAGAATGGTGCACAAAACTTATGAATTGTTTATTTCTGGGATTTTCCATTTAGTACTTTAAGACCACGGTTGACTGCAGGTAACTGAAACCCAGGATAAAAGGGGAACTACTGTAAGCCAGGAAGAAGAGGCCTAGGCCTATGTGATTGCCAAGAGGCGTAGTGAGAGGTAGTAGAGTTGATAGTATTCATTGATGCACCAGAAATGGGTTGTAAGAGAAGTAGAGGAATTAAAATGACCGGAAATTTTTTGCTTGAGCATTTTAAAGGATGAAGTAGCTGTTAACTGAGAGACTGTGGTAGAAGCTGGTCATTATTATTATTATTTGGGGGAGTGAAATTATTGTAGTAATTAGCTTTTGACACAGTTGGGGATGCCTTCAGACATCCAAGTGAAGAAATTGAGCAGAGATGAATAAGCAGATTTTTGGTTCAGGAGATAAGAATTTGAGAATTAGTGGTGTATAGATGGTATTTAAGACCAATCTTTATACATGTCTCCATTTTATTATGCCCTCATTTTATTATGTTGTCATTTTTTGTTACCATATTTGTTTTTCTAGGTTAAGATCCTTGAGGACAGAGACTGCATCTTATTTGACATTTTAATATTTTACTCAACGGCAGCCTGGCTGTGATGTGAAGCTGTAGGTTTCTGTTTTCTTTGTGGGTGTAAGCAATGGGATTTTATTTAGTGCTTTACAGGGAAAGCCATTTTTCTTAAAACAAAAGGTTTAGATAGTTTAATAGCCACTAACGGGCAAAACCAGTTTGTTAAATTTATAGTTTATGGTCAAAGCTTAAGATTTTTATTCTCTCTAGGTATTTAAATCTTGCTCTCAATTGCAGTTATCCTTGTCTGTAAGAACTCAGTTACAGTCATAATCCAGGAGGAAGTGGCAGCTGTAACCAAGATAAATGACCTAGAGGAAATAAACCGCATGATCACTCAGACCTATAGCCTGTTGGCAAACACAGTAGATATACTTGAGATTTGTTCTCTTTGAAATTGGTCAGCTTGATCAGTGTGACCCAGAATGTGGCCTACAAACTGGTGATTGTCTGCAAATGTCTATTTGAATCTAATAAAAATTTGCTTGTATTTATATAACATTATTTTCATTTCCTTTTTCTGATAATTTGTTTTACTGTTTTTAACAAAAATATCAGTCTACAGAAAATTGTAAATTTTAAAAAATTGGTCCATCACAGATAGTTTAAGAAGCTGTGTACTGATTCATTATCTCAGAAAACACTTCACTCCCCTAAGTCAGTAATACTCACTGGAGGTGGGGTGGATGAAAATATATCTGACAGACATGGTCGGTATCAACAGAAAATGAGTGTGTCTTGAACAGAAATTATTTATTGTGTTTTTCATGTCATGACTTATTGATAGGGAGGTGATAAAGTGGCTGGAAAAGAAGTAAAAAAAAGCCATCCTACTACACATGTCACCAGAGGTGATGTCCAAGAGAGGTCTCAGCCTGGAGCAGCGATCATGGGGTTCTTGTTTCCATGCAAGAAAGAATTCAAGAGTGAGACAGATGCAGGAAATAGTACAGCAAGTTCATTGAAATTAAAGTACACACTTAACATGGGAGTGTGGGCAAACTCAGAGAATGAAATCAGGATCAGGGTTTTTTGTTTCATTTTATTTTTATTTTGTTTTATTTTTTTCCTCCCAGGGCAGGAATTGGTGATATCCCATTGACATGGTTCGTTCACCTCCTTCCCCTGGTCAGGACTCTTCTTTACGCTACTCACTTTTTCATCCTTATTTGGTTCCTCTGGAACTATCATGATGCTAGGTGTGTGATGGGAGTCTTAGTAACCACAATGCGAATGGCATTATAATGACATTGAAATTTGCTAAAGGTCAGGTCCTGGTTATAGGGATTAGCCTTGCTGGATGAAAATGGTTCTCAATTTTCTCCAGCTGCAGGTGTCGGATGTGGTTACTTGTTAGTTGTGTAAACAGTAAGCACCACATGTTGAACCCTGGAGGGGTTTGTCAATTTCCTAGGCTATACTGCATCATACAGAACATAAAAAATTTAGGGATTTGCTTAATTTTTTTGTTGTTCAAACTGCCTGTCTGACCTTTTGGTGGGTAAGTTTATAAGGTATATAGCCACTGCTGGGTTTTGTAAATATATCTTTTTTGCATCCAAACTTTAGGTATGTCTTAACAAGTCAGTAGGTTGTTTTTATGGTTTCCTAAAAGCAATCTTTTAGTTTATAACTCATCTATAACCAAATATTAACCTGTTTCTTAGCTTCTAGAACGTTTTTATACCTTCATTTATCTTTTTGACACTTCAAAAGGATGTTCTCAAGAGACACTATAATTTAACAATCATTTTAGTCAGTTCTTCAATATTTTTATTAACCCTTATCCTCATGAATAATTTTATTTCATGTGTATTAAACAATGGTAATATGCCTCACAGAATGCCAAAAATGGCTAACCTGGTAATTTCAGAAAAAGGAGATAAGCAGATATGAGGAGTAGAAGTAAAAGGAAGCTCTGGGAATTCTGTCAAACCATTTGACACTAAGAAACAAACAGCAGATTGAGAAATATGCACAATAAAGCACTGAGAAGAAAAAGACCATGATAATGGGTTTCCTTTACTGAGTTTTGAAATTGCCTTCCCCATTTTCCATTTTTTGTAACTTTCCAGATTATCAACATTAACCATATATTATTGTTATAAACATTGTTTATTTTACATATAGCCTTCCCCCAAGCATATAGATAACTGTAGGTCAGTTGAGCAAGTTGGTATATTTGGTATTCTAGTTTTGATCTCACTTTTTGAGGAGCTTAAAAATGATTGTCAAACTCTTCCTTCTTCTTGATTTCCCCAGTGAGCTACTGTATAGATCGCTTCTTGTATCTTTGTAAAGATATATGACAGCAAATCTCTGGCAGTTAATGAGCATGTGAAAGGCTGTTTGTCTAAGGACTGTTTGTTTTGCTACTTATAAAGCCACAATGGTGTTTACAAATATCTCTCAATTCCTGTAGAATATTCTCAGTTTTTAGTCATTGATGATGTTGACCACTTAAAAAAATTAGCTGAAAAAACTACTGACTATCTTTTATGAAACATTATTAAAGAAATGGTTTTGATTAAAAAGTAATCACTTTAAAATCATGGCATATAGTCACTAGAAGTTAAAAACCCAGAAATTCTGCATTAAACCTTCATAATTGATGATGGTAGTAATGATTTTCTATGATTTAGTTCCTCTCTATTGTATATTTTAGCTTAGTTTTAGTACTTTTACTTTTAAATCTTGTAGAAACAAATGTTAAATGAGAAGAAAAATATTTCTATGTCCTTTTCATTTATTCAACTCCTTGTTTATAAATGATTACATTTGTTATTACTCTATTATCCTGTCTTGTAAGCGGTTTATTAAAGAGAGACTATGACTCCAAAAATTCCTCAACCAACCAGAAGAATTGACCTATTTTCACATTTGGGGAAAATAAACTGTATTTTAATGATCTTGCCATTTGTTGCTCAGGAGAGTTCTATTTTTGTAAAATTGTCTTGAGAGCCAGTTCTTGAGTCAGAAAACATTGTTCCATTCTTTCACTCAACAAAAATTTACTGCATTCTTACTTGTATTTGATCTCTCTAGATGCCAGATATATTCTGCTGACAAAACCATGTGATTACTGAGCTCATAAAGCTTACAGTGTTGGGGAGACAGCATTAGTAAAAATACACATCTTACTTATTCTTAATAGTAGTAATAAGACCGTTAAAGAAAAGAAACAGGTGCTTATGAAAGATAATTTAGATAGGAAGTGGGTGGGCATTAAAGGAAGACAATTGCTTGGCATAGCGCATTAATTTATAGGCATCTTTTTTATTTTTTCTCAATGCTTTTACTCAACTAAATATGCCATTTTGTCCATAAATCTTTCTTGCCCCTGGATAATTCCACTCCTCAAAGCCAAATTCTTTTGCAAAGGATAAAGATTTGAGACCACTGAGGATATTTTGAGTGTGCCACTGGTTCTGAAGATGGAACTAAATTTTTTCAGAAATATTTTGAAGTGTAATATCATCACTACAATAATTTTATCTCCTTCCCAAGGTGACTTTGATGGAAACCGGTTTATAAGTTTTGATGTGTTTCTTCAAAATCAGCTACATTACTTTGTAACCATTTTTCATGTAATGAGACTAGAAAAGGGCCAGTCATCTTCTTTTCTAGAGAAAGTGAAGACCTACACAAAGTAAGCTATGTAGTTGTGAATGAAGTTATGTTGGGCTCAGTTGCTTTTCAATATCTAAAAAAAAAAGTAGAGAAACAACTTGATATGTGGAAAGATTAAGGACTTTTTTGGACTTTGATGTGATGCAAATATTCACTGTAGCACCTGCTAGCTCTTTGAGCTTTGAAAAGTTACTTAGCCTCTCTGAGCCTTTATTTTCTAATCTGCCAATTGGGATTAATACTATACATCTCTTAAGTGTTGGTGCAGATTAGTTTACATAGAAATTGAATCTAGTAGCTGTAGGATATTAGCTCATGTCAGCCTTCCTCTCTCTGATGCTTTCTTCATTCTCTACTTTTACCACAGTTGTCAAGCCCAATGAAATCTAGTCATTAGCTTAAAATACACATTGTTTTCTTGCTTTCCTTTATGATTTTTTAAAATTTAATTTTTAGAGAAATTTAAGATATCACATGAGACTGCTATGGTATGGTTAGGGGTAGAGAAAGACAACATGAATTATTCCAGTAGATTTCATTCTCCACCTAAAAAAAAGGCCAGAAAGTTTCAGCTTCAAGGGATGTGTCTAGGAAGGTAGGTGTTCCAGTGTTGGTAACTGGAAAGTATATAATGAAAAGGTCTTATTTAAAATTCTTCATAAGGTAAGTCATTTCAGTCCCCTACACACAAATGATATATTTTTCTTTAAAGGTTAAAACATTGCTATAATTAGAGAACACCAGAAATAATATTTACGAAAACTAATCATTGTAACTTGAAATGAATCATGGTACTAATAAATGTATTCATAGATAGTCTGCTTCAGCTAGACTATCTCCTGTTCTCAACTCCAGCTCATTAATTCACCCTTTATGGCTCTTATCATTGTCTACTATGCCATCTGCCATGTAAGTTTCTTGACAGGGACCTTGTCTAATTTATCTTTGAGTCTACCAGTTAGTACATAGTCCAGGGGACGTTTAATTGCATTTGATGCTAACTAGAAAGAATGTGCTTTAGCGCTGTCATAATAGGTACCTGAGGTGATTGTTTAGGGAGCAGTTCTTTTAATGTCTGTTTTCAGCGTTATTAGATATACTCCTGAGTAAGGCTGACACCTTATGACAGTAGTGCCTCCTCTGCGATTCACATTTCTGAATGGTGTCTCGATGTATGAGTTGTTCTGTTTTAGAGTGTTCAGATTTGGGAAATATGGTTTTTCATTTATTTATTACTCGATTTATAAGCAAATATCCATTTGAATGCAGCTTACTTTTTCTAGGAATGCAAAATGAAAAAAAAATGTCTTTAAAAGTATGTAAGTAGTTAAAATTACTGGGTTTTTGTTTGTTTGTTTAAGTTTCTCTTAGGGCATTGTTTTCTTGCTTTTCCTTAACAAATTAACAAAATAAAGTGTAAGCCAGGTGGAGTAAGTGATGTTTTTTACTTTCCTTCAATATTCTAAAATTAGTATTTTTACAAAAAGTGTGCAGTTCGCCTAAGTGACATTTGCTCTCAATATGTTGAATGTCTGTCTACACTAGACCCATTTGTAAAAATCACCATAGTAAGTAGCAGCCTTTTCTGGGCATAATAAAGGCATTTGATTGTGTGGCATAAAAGAAAAATCTTATAGAGAAAGAATACTTGCTTTTTTGATACTAGTATGAGCTTTAAGATTTCTGAATAGTAAAGTAAAATTGAGCTATAATTCAGTTATAACACATAAAAGTGCCTGAACCACAAAAGACTTAATTCAGAATTTAGGTAATGTTGACAAATGAAAGGGATTTTGCATCTGAATTTTCTGTGAAAGATTATGAGAAAGTTTACAAAGAAAATTTATAGTGTAAACACATTATAAGGGGAGTAGGAATTACATGCCAATATAATGTAAAACATTTCAGTTTGCAGGCGGTGATATTCAGGGTTATTCATTTAGAATCTGTGAAGAAGTGCTTCAAAAATACTGGAAGAACATACAGGGACTAAAGAAAAATTTTGGAAACCATATAAAGCCTCTGAAAATGTAGTCTAGAGTACATAAATGTCAGAACTTAGGACTGGGAGAGCTAACAGCTGTTGAGTGCGTGCATTGTCGATATAGTGTGCACACATCATTAGTTTGTGTCTTTATCACCCTGTTTTAAGGGTGAGGACATTGATTACATCAGCATAGTTAGTAAGAGCGTGAGGGGAGGTCAGGTAAGGCCTTGAGTCCTCACTGCCATTCATAACTATGTGGAAGACCTTGGGCAAGTTGTTGAACTGGGATTGCAGAAGAAGGGGCTTTGGCATTAAAGCCTCATCTAAGTCCTAACTATATCAGTTAGCAGTTAGTTCTGTGATCTATACAACAAGAATAACACTTGCCCTATATATTCATTGTTAGAATCCAATGAAGTGTATAAAGAAGTTTAGCATAGTTTGTGGTATCAAAAGTTCAGAAATAAAAGTAAAACCAACAAATCACCAACAGGTAATTAGTAAAAGTTTACTGTTCACAGATCAAAAACAGTTAGTGAACCAGGAGACTCAAACCAAAATACGGAGTGAGACTCAGGGGTATGTAGTTAGTTACAAAGCAGCTTACATAGTGGGAAAGCAGTAACTGTATTTTCTTCACAGTGATTGATTATATTAGAATTTTCTTAAATGATAAGGAATTGGTCAATAGTTACCTCATATCAACCTTGGGAAATAGTTTGTTTTACTTACTATTTTCAAAGGCAGAATAAGCAAGAAATGACCCAGGTCAAGTTAGTCTTGCAAAATAAGCTAAATTAAGCTTGCTTTGTGTAGCTAAACTAGTTTTGTCTGCTCAGGGAATTTTCAAGGCTGGTCTGTTTTTGTTTGTTTTTGACTTTTTTATTAGTTTCAGGTGTACGAAACAACATAATGATTAGACATTAACCTACATCACATACATAGCTATTATTATACCATTGGCTTTATTCTCTATGCTGTACTTTACATCCCGTAGCTATATATATATTTTTTAAATTATAGTTGACATTCAATATTATTTTATATTAGTTTCAGGTGTATAGCATAGAGATTAGGCATTTATATAATTTATGAAATGATGTTCCCATTAAGTTTAGTATGATTCTGACACTACACATAATTTTTACATTATTGACTATATTCCCCATCCTGCATTTCACAACACCATAACTATTTTGTGACTACCAATTTGTACTTTCTAATCCCTTTACCTTTCTCACCCACCCTTCCATCCCCACTTCCATCTAGCAGCCATCAGTGTTGTTCTCTATGAGTCTATTTCTGTTTTGTTTGTTCATTTGTTCTGTTCTTTAATTTCACATATAAGTGAGTTCATATGGTATTTGTCTTTCTCAGGCTGACTTATTTCAAGTACCATAATATTCTCTATGTCCATCCATGTTGGTAAGATTTTTTTTTTCGTGGCGGAGTAATACTTCATTGCGTCAATATACCACAGTTTCTTTATCCAGTTGACTATTGGTGGGCATTTCAGTTGTTTATATATCTTGGCTATTGTGAATAGTGCTGCAGTAAACATAGGGTTGCTTTTTTTTTTTTTTTATTAGTGTTTTGGATTTTTTTTTTTAAGATAAATATGCAGGAGTAGAATTGCTGAGTCATAATGTAGTTCTATTCTAAATTTTTTGAGGAACCCTCATACTGTTTTCTATAATGAATGCACCAATTTGCAATCTCACCCTTTTCTACAAATTCTCGCCAACACTTGTTGTTTGTTGATTTATTGCTGATGGTCATTCTAACAGCTGTGAGGTGATATCTCATTGTGATTTTTACTTCCATTTCTCTGATGATTAGTGACATTGAACAGGAGAAATGTCTATTCAGTACCTCTGCCCAGTTTTTAAATTGGATATTAACTCATTAGATGTATCATGAACAGATGTCTTCTCCCATTCAGTAGGATGTCTTTTCATTTTGTTGATGGTTTCCTTTGCTGTGAAAGAACTTTTAGTTTGATGTACCGGTAGTTCCATTTGTATATTTTATTTTTGTTTCCCTTGCTCCAGGAGATACCAGTAAAAATATTACTAAGGGTAATGTCTGAGAGTTTACTTCCTATATTTTCTTCTAGGAGTTTTTATGGTTTCACGTTTTACATTAATGTCTTTAATCCTTTTTAGTTTGTTTTTGTATATGTCATAAGAAGGTGCTCCACTTTCATTCTTTTGCATGTATCTGTCTATTTTTTCCAGCACCACTTATTGACTAGACTGTCTTTACTCCATTGTATATTCTTGCTTCCTTTGTCATAGATTAAATGACCACATAGGCATGGATTTATGTCTGTTTTTACACTGATACCATACTATTTTGATTACCATGGCTTTGTAATATAGTTTGATATCAGGTAGTGTGAAACTACAGCTTTATTTTTTCTCAGGATTGTTGTGGCAGTTCAGGGTATTTTGTGGTTTTATTAATATATAAATCTTAAGATTATTTGTTTTAGTTCTATGAAAAATGCTATTGGTATTTTGATAGGGATTGTATTGAACCTATAGACTGCTTTGAGTGCTATGAATATTTTAACTATATTAATTCTTTCTATCCATGAGCATGGTGTGTGTTTCCATTTATTTGTATCTTCTTTAATTTCTCTCTGATGCCTTATAATTTTCTTAATACAGGTTTTTTACTTCCTCGGTTAAATTTATTCCTAGGTATTATATTTTGTGCACATGTAAATGGGATTGTCTTTTTAACTTCTCTTTCTGATAGTTCATTATTGGTGTATAAAAATGCAACCAATTTCTGAATATTAATTTTGTAGTCGCTACTTTACTAAATTCATTTATTAGTTCCAAGGTTTTTACTGGAATTTTGGGGTTCTCTTTACATAGTATCATGTCATCTTCAAATAATGACAGTGTTATTTCTTTCTTGCCCATTTGGATGCCTTTTATTTCTTGTCTGATTGCTGTGACTAGGACTTCCAGTAGTACTGTGTTGATTAAAAGTGGTAAAAGTAGCATCCTTGTCTTGTTCTTGATCTTAAGGAGAATGCTTTTAATTTTTTCCCATTTAGTATGACATTAGCTGTGAGTTTATCATATATAGCCTTTATTATATAGAGATGTTCACACTTTTCCCACTTTGGTGAGAGTTTTTATCATGAGTGGCTTCTGGATTTTATCATTTTATTTCTGCATCCATTGATATGACCATAGATTTTTATTTTTCATTTTCTATATGTGATATATCATGTTAATTGATTTGCAGATATTGAACCGACCTTCCATACCAGGAATGAATTCCAATTAATTGTGATGTTTGATGTTTTTAATCTATTGGTAGCTTCTCTTTGCTAATATTTTGTTGAGGATTTTTGCATCTATGTTCATTAGAGATATTGACCTGTAGTTTCCTTTTCTTGTAATGTCTTTGTCTGGTTTTGGAATCAGGGTAATGGTGGCTTCATCAAATGAGTTTGGAAGCCTTTTCTTTTGGATTTTTTTGGAATAGTTTGAGGAGAACAGGTGTTAAATTCTATTTTGAATGTTTGGTGGGAAGCCGGGATAGCTCAGCTGTTTAAGCACTTGCTTTGCAGCCCTGGGGACCAAGGATCAAATCCTGGCCCCAGCCTGTGGGGACCCATATGCTGAACTGGGGTGTTCTTCCCATGCGGGAGGCCCCCAGTTAGGTTTTCGCGCACACACCCAGGTCAGCCCCCAGCTCAAGGGGGCATTCCTCCCATGTGGTAGGCCCCAAGCCCAGTTCCCGCCCTGTGCAGCCTCTGCCTACCTGTGTGGAATGAAACCATGTTAAAAAACTGATGATGTACAGCTATGGAGACTGCTCTGGGCCCTCTCCCTTCCCTCTGTTTCTGTCAAAAACAATAAAATAAAAAAAAAAGAATGTTTAGTAAAATTTATCTGTGAAGCCATCTGGTCCAGGACTTTTGTTTGTTATGAGCTTGTTGATTACTGATTTGATTTCATTGGTAGTAATCAGTCTGTTCAAATTTTCTATTTCTTCTTGATTCAGCCTTGAAGATTATGTGCTCCTACGAATTTGTCTATGTCTTCCAGGTAGTACAATTTGTTAGTGTATAGTTTCTCATAATATTTTCTTACAAATTTTTTGTATTTCTATGATGTCCATTATCACTTCTTCCATTTCTCTTCTGATTTTATTTAAGTCTTCTCTCTTTTTCTTGATGAGTCTGGTTAAAAATTTATTAGTTTTATTTATCTTTTCAAAACGGGTTTTATTGATCATTTTATATTTATTTATTTGTTTATTTATTTATTTATTCATTCATTCAAGTTTCTATTGTGTTTATTAAAGCTCCAATCTTTATTTTTCCATCGTACTCACTTTGGGCTTTGTTTGCTGTTCTTTTTCAAGTTTTCTTAGGTGTAGAGTTAGACTGTTTATTTGAGATTTTTCTTGTTTCTTTAGGTAGAATTGCTTTGCTGTGACTTTTCGTCTTCAAACTGCTTTCTCTTTTTCTCACAAATCTTGGGTCGTTGTGTTTTCATCTTGGTTTGTTTCAAGATGTCTTTTGATTTCTTCTTTGATCTTATTGTTGACCCATTTATTATTTAGTAGCTTTCTTTTAGTCTCCATGTGTTTGTGTTTTTCAGGTGTTTGTTTGTGTGTGTGTGTAATTGATTTCTAGTCTTATACCATTGTGGATAGAGAAGATGCTTGATATGATTTCAGTCTTCTTGAATTTATTGAGACTTGTCTTGTGGCCTAACATGTTGTCTGTTTTGGAAAATGTTCCATGTGCACTTTAAAAGAAGGTATATTTTGCTATTTTGGGCTGAAATGCTCTAAAAATATGAATTAAATCCATGTTGTCTGGTATGTCATTCAGAGCCGCTGCTTTCATGTGATTTTCTGCCTGGAAGATCTGTCTATTGGTGTTAGTGGGGAGTTAAAATCCCCTGCTATGATTGTGTTACTGTTGATCTCTACCTTCATGTCAGTCAATATTTGTTGTATATTGTATATTTTCGATGCTCCTGTGTTGGGTACATAAGTGTTTACTAGGGTGATGTCCTCTTTTTGGATTAATCTCTTTATAATTTTTGATGTCTTTGTGTCTTATTATAATCTTCATTTCAAGTCTGTTTTGTCCTATGTAACTGTAACTACCATAGTTTTTTTCTCATTTCCATTTACATGAAATAGCTTTTTTCGACTTTTACTTTCAGTCTGTGCGTGTCTTTTTCAGTCTGAGGTGAGTCTCTTGTAGACAGCATATGTATGTGTCTTAATTCATTCAGCTACCCTGTGTCTTTTCATTGGAGCATTTAACTATTTAAATTTAAAGTGATTATTGATAGGTACACAGTTATTGCCATTTTATTACTCATGTATTTGATTTTTGTATTTTTCCCTTTGTTTTATGCTTAAAGAAGCCCTTTTAACATTTCTTGTAATGCTGGTTTGTGGTAATGAATTTCTTTAGCTTTTTCTCATCTGGGAAGTTCTTTATCTCTCCCTCAATCTTAAGTGATAGCCTTGCTGCGTAAATTAGTCTTGGTTGTAGGACCTTATTTTTTATTACTTTGAGTATTTCTTGCCCCTCTCTTCTGGCCTGCAAAGTTTCTGTTGAGAAATCAGCTGATAGTACTATGGGAGCTCCCATGGTAAGTAACTAGTTATCTTTCTTTTGCACCTTTTAGGATTCTCTATTTGTCTTTACACTTCACCATTTTAATTATGATGTGTCTTGGTGTGGGCCTGTTTGGGTTCATCTTGTTTGGGGCACTGTGCGCTTCCTGAGCTTGTATGATTACTTCCTTTGCCAGGTTATACAATTTTTCAGTCATTATTTCTTCAAATAGGTTCTCAACTCCTTACTCCCAATCTTTTCCTTCTGATCCTCCTATGATGTGAATGTTGTTACGCTTGATGGGTTCCCAAAGGTCCCCTAAACAATCCACATTTTTTTAAATTATTTTTTCCTTTTGTTGTTCTGAATGGGTGTTCTCTACTACCTTGTCTTCTAAATTGCTGATTTGATTCTCTGCTTCATCTAATCTGCTGTTGATTCCTTCTAGTGTATTCTTCATTTCAGTTATTGTAGTCTTTATTTCTGACTGGTTCTTTTTTATGGTTTCTATTAATATAACCTTCTTTATACTCAGTATATCTTTGTTCAAATTCTCACTAAGTTCCTTAAGCATTCTTATAATCAGTGTTTTAAACTCTGTCTCTAGTGTTTGGTTGCCTCCATTTCATTTAGTTCTATTTCTGGAGGTTTCTCCTGTTCTTTTATTTGGATATATTTCTTCGTCCCCTTATTCTGGCTGTATTTCTGTGTTTGTGTCTCTGTATTAGGTAGATCTTCCATGTCTCTCAGTTTTTTTTCCAGGTGACCTTATGTAGTAAGTGTCATATGTGGTACGCTGGCATAGTCTCCCTGATCTCTTTTGTGTGTGTTCCAGGAGTGTCCCTTGAGTGTGCGTTCCCTCTTGTAGTTGAGTCTTGATTGCTTTTGGCAGGACAATGGGTGGGACTGACTCCCAGGCTGACTGGCTATACCTACAGTATGTGAGCTGCTGTAGAAGGGGTGATCCCTTAGATGGGGATTCACCCCCATGGGGTTTTGTGCCTGTTGAGACCACCCTTTGTGGTTGGCATTTGTGAGGCTAACCAGTTAGTGCTCTGGCGAGGTCTGAAAGTTGCCTCTGGGTGCATTGTTCCTGGTGTGTCTTGGGACAGGCTACTATGCAGGTCAGTTTCAGCCTTGCTGTGACTGGCCCACAGCCGCCTGGTAGGAGCTGCAAAGTTATATATCGTATTTTCCGGCGTATAAGACGACCCCCTAATTTTACAGTTAAAACATAGGTTTAGGCCTATATTCGCTGTATAAGACTACCCCCCACTTCCGAGGCTGTAGTCTTATACAGCGAATATAGGCCTAAACCTATGTTTTAACTGTAAAATTAGGGGGTCGTCTTATACGCCTGGTCGTCTTATACACCAGAAAATACGGTATGTAGTTGGCTGCTACCTGTGCTGGAACTGGAGGCATGTGGGGGTGGCCTTTCTGTGATTGTTTTTGTTTTTTAAACAGTGGAGTATAGTAAGTGCCTAACAAATATGTTGATGGCAAGGACAGTGCTGCTGGCGGGAGATGTGGTGGCAGTGCAGAGCTCATACAGAAGTACCAGCATATCTTATTCCAGAGCACATGCTTTTCCCACTGACTGATTCTAGGAGAGATCAGACAGAGTTGTCTGGATATGTGCCTTGAATCAAAAGCAGTTGTAGTTTTGTAGCAGAAGAATTTTTTCAACAAATATGCATGACACAGACTGTTGTGGGGATAGGCATTAGAGTCGAGGCCCACAACCACGTAGAAATTAGTGAAGGTAGGGGAATAAAGAGTAAACAGAAGACAATAAAGAAAACAAACACAACTTGACATCTGATCATTATAAGTACTATGGGGAAAAAAAGCAGCTTAAGTGGATAGATTTTGTTGACAATTATGAGGGAAAGATGACTCTAGCTGCTTAAACAACTGAAAGAATGGAGATTTTATTTCATGAAAAGGATAATGCTGAAGGAGAAATGAATTGCTTGGGAATCAAGAATACTGTTTTGCTAGTACAGTTTGAAATGCCAATTATATTTTCAAATGGTGATACAGCATAAGAAGTTGGGCTATGAATCTGGAGCTCAAATGTGAGGTTGGCATGGCAGTATTAATTTGGGAGTCATGGGATTGGAGGATATTCATGAGGAAAACATCTATGGAGAGAATGGGCCCTGACACATTTCAAAGTTTCAGAGTCAGGTCTAGGAGCTGAATCCAGCCGAGAAAACTGAGCAGAGATATCCAGTGATGTAGGAGTAAAACCAGGAGAAAGTGGTTTCTGGAAAAAACAGTAATGGAGGTGTTTCAGGAAGGAAAGAAAAAGCTACTATTTCCTGTGTTGCGGTTAGTTGAAGTTTGATCATTGTATTTGCAAAGTGAAGGTAGTTGGAGACCTTCTACCAAGAACAGTTTCAGTGCATTGTTGGGATGAAGTCCTGCTCAGAATAGGGTTGAGGAGAGAACAGGAGGGAAGGAAGTGCAGAAGGTATTTATGTAGATGACTGTTAAGGAGATTGTCTGTAACTGGGACAGAATGATTAGGTAGGAACTAAGAGGGTCATGTGTATTATTCAGAAGTTGATTTTTAAGTTTTGTTTTACTAGGGATGATACTACATCAAGATTGTATGCTGATGGGAAGAATTCAGTAGATGGGGGAAACTGACATTGAGATACTGGGATGGATAATTATTATAGGAGCAGTGTTCTCCAAGAGCTTAAAGGGGTATGATGCATATCAAAAGTAGAGAGATTAGCCTTGCACAAGGTAGGATGGCAGAGTTTATGAGTCAAGACAGGGAGATTACCATTGTGGTGATGAGAAGAGGACTTTGTTCTCTTCTAATAGGTTCTGTTTTCTCAGTGAAATAAGAACCGAGGTCATTAGCAAGTGCTGTATAATGGATGAGTCATATTAATTAACCAGCATCTACATAAACTGCATTCTTGTGCAAAAGACTCAGGAGATATTTCCCAGCAGAAGGGCTTTGGGCTCTGTGGGCTGTGCTCCCTGCCCCACTTTAACCATCAATGTTGTTCCAGTGTTTTTACCATGTGATTCTTATAGATTTCTGTTGAGCAGTGAGATATGAGGGAAAGATCCCCTCTCCCCCCAGTGAAGAGTCTGCTTTATACCTGCAGTTTTTCATTGTGTTTATCAAATGATTTCTAAAGAAGTAGGGCATCACAGTCATTTTTATGCATAAACAGTAGTTTCATTATAGACATGTATATTGTTTCAAACCCCTATTGTAAATTATAATGACTTATAACTACATACAGTACATATAGTGAGATGGGGTAATGAGGGGTACCACCTGTTAGTTCACTCACTGCCATAAAGAAACTGTAGCACAGGGATTTTCATCCATCCACTGATGCTGACATGACTGACCCAAGCCAATTCTGAAATGATAGAAATTGCTTATGATTAATAAACATCACTTTGGCAAGGGTTGTAAATTTCAATTATTTATTAATATAAAATAAACGCTCATTAGATAAAAACCATGTAAAGGATATTAAAAAAACAAATTAGGGGAAGTGGGTTAGGCGCTCACTTTGCAGCGCCGGGGACCGAGGATCGAATCCCGACCCGGCCCGTGCGGAACCATGTGCTGAACTGGGAGCGCCCCTAGTTCAGTTCTCTCTCTGTCTCTGTATCTCTCTCCCTCTCTCTCTCCTCTGTCAAAATAAATAAATAAAAAATATATTAAAAAAAAAACAAAACCAAATTATTTTAATTCAGTTTAATCATCATTCATTGAGCATTTATTATACTATAAGCCATACTAAGAAAAACGAAAGTGTGCATAAACATATGGACTTACCTGTTAAGGGCTTAAAAACTTAGTGGTAGGTAAAGAAATTACAAAAATAGGCAGTGTACAAAGTCAAAATATAAGTGATATAAAAGGAGTGTGATCTAGCAAACTATTCTGACATTTGAATATGTCTTGGGAAGATCTCATGGATAAGGTATTACTTGAGCTACACTTCAAGGGATGGGTAGGATTGAGAGGAGATTCGATACTAGTTTAAACATTAGAGGAATATGAAGAACTATTGATAGGAATAAGGTATAGAGGTAGATCAGTATGTATTTCCTGACTGGTGACAAGTTCAGTATGTCTGTATTATGGGAGATGCCAGACTATTTTGAGCATCATAATAGGGAGTCTTTAAGTATTGGGGAAACATTAAAATTATGTCTTGAAGTAGGGAGTGAAATGATTATGGCTGCTTGTTATTTGATAATTAGTCACAAAGCATGGAATGGAAGTAGGGGATAATTTGGGGACTTATTTGACAAGCACATTTGTTGATCAGTTCAAAGTAGTATATAAAGATTTTGTTGTTGTTGTTTTTGACAGAGAGATATAGAAACAGAGAGAAGGGGGAGGCCCCAGAGCAGTTTCCATAGTTGTACATCATTGGTTTTTCCACATAGTTTCATTCCACAGTTGGGCACGGGGCTGTGCAGGGCAGGCACTGGGCTGGGATCTCACCCCAGTGAGAACTGAACTGGGAGCACTCCCCAGTTTAGCATATGGGTCTGCACGGGATTCGATCCTCAGTCCCTGGGCTGCAAAGCCAGCGCTTAACCCACCGAGCCATCCCAGCTTCCCTGAAAGTAGTATATAAAGAGTAAAGAGAAAACAGAACTGAGCTGGTATTTCCAGAAGGATTTTTTAAATATACGTTTTACCCCAAGAAAGAGGATACAGAGTAGTGATGTCATATTTATTTTGTTTTTGTGTGTGTAACTGTGAGTGATTTAATGAATTTTATTTTGAATTTCTTGAGTACCTATAGTTGTTCCATGTTATTTGTTTGCTTCTTTGTTTGGTTATGTCCTGACTTATAGCCTAAATGATTTTAGGAAGCTGACAGTTAATACTTTAATAAAGTAACTAAATTTAAAAAATGTATAATGATATGGGAAATTAAAAATTAGAAAAGAAAGTCAACACCAGAGGAAAAATCAGCATGTAGATATATGAGGGCTATCTGGAAAGTATTCATGTAACCATTCTCTTTATATTGACAATCACTAGATTTTTTCCAGACAGCCCTCATACATTATTGATCATAAAGGCATAAACCATTAACGGATAGGTTGCATATTTGGTTATGAGCCTCCTGTCAGCCATAACAGGAAGGATGATGCAATCAGTTATGTGATTCTCACTGTCCAGGAGGAGGAAAATGAAGCACTTTTATTAGTATTTACATATTTTCTTATATGGCTTCACATAGGGGATACTCACTGCGGGTATTGAAAAAAAATTCTCCATGGTAGCAAGTGCAATAATGTGATTTAGAAAGTTGGTTCTGGAAGAATCAGAACACATATTATTTTGAAGATGAAGGAGAACAGGATTAGGGGTAAAAATTGTATGTGTGTGCATTTTTGTTGCATTTTTTTTTAATTAAAATTTTGGAAGTAAAAGGGACTGGCTACAGTAGAATTTAAAGATTTATCTTTATTGTTTTTTGACAGAGACAGGCAGACAGACAGAGACAGAGAGAAGGGGGAGGGTCCAGAGCAGTCTCCATAGTTGACAGCATTAGTTTTCCATATAGTTTCACTCCACAGGTGGGTGCGGGGCTGCGCAGGGCAGGAACTGGGCCGGGAGCCTCCCACATAGGCCCTGGCAAGAACTGAACTCGGGGCACATCCCAGTTCAGCATATGGGTCCACATGGGTCAGAGCCGGGATTCGATCCTTGGACTCTGGAGCTGCAAAGTGAGCGCTTAATCCACTGAGCCATCGCAGCTTCCCCTACAGTAAAATTTAAAAGTAAAACCTTGAAGAATGCATACGTAAAGGTAACAGAAGAAGAGGATCCAGGAAAGGTTGCTGTAATGGAACAAAGTAATGTTAGGGGAGAAACAAAATTATGTAGAAAGCAGGTATGTGAGAGTTTTACAGAAATATTGATTATAGCAAAAAATAAGATCAAAGGGAATGAGTGCTTCACTGTTGGTATTAGCAATTGGAATTTCATTGATTACCTTTTGAGAGTAGTTTTATTAGAATGGTGGGAGACAGAGGTGGGGAACATACAGAATAAAATAGCAGAAATCAAGTATGTACATACCTATTCTTTCAGGAAGTGTAGAAATGAGAAAATTGTAGTTTGGTATAATTGGGATAGAGTGATTGAAAGGGAAGAAAGGAGAATAAGGAGTACAAGATCCCAGACAAGGAGGGAGACAGACAGTTAATGGACCATGTAAAAGGAGACTCAGAGAAGAAAGGATTACTTTCACTGAGCTGGAAGGTAAAGAGAAACAGGTAATGATATTGAATAACTTTGTATTGGAAGTGAGGTAAGTTATAGGAATGTACATCAGATGGTTTCTGAATTGGTTTAGGATTTGAAGTAATTTGCAAAGTAAGGTTGAAAGTATATGTGGTTAGGGAATCTATTTAGGTTATGACTCCTTAGCTCAAAATACCATTTTAGAACAGATGTTTTTGAGGTTATGAAAATGTCATTTCCTGGTTATAAATATGTTAGTTCTTTGTTTTATTAGAAATTATTTATCTTGCTCTGCCCCTTTACGGTTGTTCAACTCCCACACAGATTTTTTTTTTTTGGTTAGAGGACAAAATAGACATATAACAAAGTGAAAGAGCTTTATACCAATAGACTAAATAGAATATTTATGAATAGTACTTTTTATAGACAAGTGGTGGGAATGTGAATTTTTGCTATATTCCTAAAACATTTATAGTAACTTGATAAATAATGAATGGGACTCAATTTATAATAGCTACGTACCTTGCTCAAATAGAGTATTTGTTTCTACTTTACTTACCTACATAACAGTTACATTGTGGCTGTATTCCACATAAAGAGCCATATATTTTTAACATAAATGTTGCTAAAATATTAAAAGTTTTATTTAACAAAATCATAGAATCTTGGTGTTTTTAGGGTCCTCAGAGAATAGTATGTTCTAGAATATCCCTGAGAAGTATTCAGCTACACATTGTTTTACTTTTATTTAAATTGTGCATCCAAATGACCATAAGCTATACTAGAATATAGTCCAAAAACCCATTAACAAGTTGAGTAGACAGATTAGAATAATTTACACACCTCTGATAATGAATATAATACATGCTTTTTACATGTGCTCAACTGAAAATATATGGGAACAGTTTTTATTTTGTAATTTATTTGCAGTACAGTGGGCAGATTGCATTTTTAAAAAACTATGCATCAGCAGTCAGAAAAAAGTAGCTGGATCAAAGCACTTTTAAGTAGAAGCTTAAAGTTTCTACTTTAAGTTTCAAGCATTTTCAAGTTTCAGTCAGTATTTTAAATAGACACTGACTCCCTTCACAGATTGCCATTGACCATATGGTAACTGCAGACATGCCTCAAAATAAAACAGCCATATGTAGATTTTCAAATACTGACCTCATCCCTAGAGAGTCATATTTATCTAGAAGAGCATCTCAAGCCATATCTAGTAAAACTAGAGTTTGTGTCGTGTTGGAAGATTAGAAGAATCTGCTTAATGAAAAGGAATCACACATTACAAACAAATGCCAAGGAGATAAGGTTAGAGACCCACAGACATCTAATAGCAAAGGCATCTGGAGCATTGTCTTTTGAATTCTCCTTGCCCAGTCATTATACACAGCAGGATAGTACACAAAAACAGTATTTAAAAACTATCCTGTGCTGAAATCATGAAAGTGGATTTAGTGAAAATACTTAATGTATAATCAGTAGGATTGATTGACATGTATATCTGTTCTTAGCTAGCAGGCACTGAATGCAAACATTTTCTCTGCTGGATGTGCTAATTGAATACCAATGTATATATTTTTTCCAACCATACAATTTCTAGAGTACTCTTAAAATATGTAGAACTCACTTTTCTCATTTTCTGCTTCCAATTGTTCTCTTGAAATTTTGATAGTTTTTTAGAACTTACAGACTTGTGGGTATTGTCTATGAAATAAAAACATGAAAGAAGGAACAGAATTGCTGTAGCAGTTTGAAAAAAGGGTATATTTATATCTTCAGTGATACCTCATTTTCTTCATCCAATTAGGAGTGTAAAAGAAGTAAGGGGGAATCAGGAAGTGAAGATCTGTAATAAGATTCTATAATGATGATCTCTGTAACTACAGAACAGTTTTTTCTCTCTTTGTTCCTGTTCTTTCTCCATATGTATACACAAATGTATGCACACGTACAAATACATACATACAGATATATACACACAGTATATACTTATATATACATACATATGTCTATGCATGTGTATGAGAGAAAAAGGAAGATGTGACCACCTTTGTACTATAGGCAAGCCCTGTTTCCCGTAAGTGTTGTATTACATTATGCTAGCAGGAACCTCATGACCAAGTTTTGTTTAAATGTGTGTACTCAGGGATATGCTCTATGCCTAAAGTTAATGAAATAATATTAATACTCCTAAATGTTATTTGAGAACTTTAGTTTTCCTTTGCTTTCCTTTTGATGTAGTAATATTTTGGATTTTATTGAATGATGAGTTGTTTCAAGTACAGTGATATATCATAGGTTTGTCATAAACTTGTGATTCTGAAGGAAATCACCTTCAAGGATTAAGAACTCTGAAAATTGTAAAAGATTAGAGACATTTTTAAACTAATCTTATTAATACATTGAATGGACCTAAATTATGTCCTTCCCAAAGCTGAGCTCCTCATATGAATAGAAAATTGTGAAAATTTAATTTTGAAATCATATTTTAGTTTCTTGGTAAATTCTGTTATTTTATTCTAAGCCACATTTATAAGTAGTTTTTAAAGTAATTTAAACTTACTGAGATTTATTAATCTTTCTCCCACCTTTTCTAAGTTTCCCATTTTGTTCTTTTCAGTTTTGATGAAAGTAACAAGATGAGTCCTTAACAGAAAAGTTTAGAACTTTATCTACAATAAAAATGATCAATTCCTTATGGAAATCAGTAGCTTTTAAAAGTTGAAACTAATGTAGCAAATTGTTATTATGTGCATAAAATTCCTTTTCCACATATATTTTTGGTATTAATCTCCTGAGGAGGGGGTATTTAGTTAACTACTTTGGGCTATAAACTGTTTTAAGGAAATGAAAATTAGAGAAGTTGTCACAATACAGTGTTTTTTCTGGAATAAATGAAGTTATGTTTGTGCCAGTTAATTGGTCTTTCTGTTTTTTAAGTTGTGAGCCAGGGAGGTTCTAGAATCCATCATCCACCCTGTGGCCTCCACTATCCTGTGCATCAACTCCCTTGCATTTAGCAGGCAAACACATTTATGGAGCTTCTTGTAGCCTCTGTCTTTTTGTGTTCATGGCATGGTATACAGTTTTAAATATCATGTGTCCTAACACACCTAAACAAGTGGAAGATACAGTTATTACCCTGTTTCATTTCAACAGCATTTACATTCTACCACAAGTGTTATTTATTTTAGGAGTTGAACTTTTATAAGTGAAAGAGGAGAGTACTGGTGAATCCAGTGATCTGTAATTCCTGCCGTGTTTAGGAGAACTTAATAGTAACTCCTTTTTATAGCACATTTTTATTCTCACTCTACATTTAATATCTAACACTGATATTTTTTAACATGTAGGAAACCATGAGTTTTCTTTTCTTTTTTTTTTTTTCTATTTTTTTGTGGTAGAGATAATTAAAGAGTGAGAAAAGAGACCTGGGGCAGGAGAGCTACTTTGGGATCAGAGAATACATTTATTATCTCATATATTTGGTGCATTTTTAGTTACTAGGTATATTTTGAATAATTATTATTTTCTGAGACTCATGCTGACAGAAAACATAGTCTCTTTCCTTTAAAATATTATATTTCAAGGTACCACATATGTTTGCAGCAGTCATGCTTCCAGAATCTTGCAGAACAGTCATGAATTTAGATATTGTGTCCTTGAAGATCATGATCCATTTAGTTTGGCCTGATTTTTATCTTTTTGGTATCTTTATTCATGGTAATTGTCCCATGTAAAGCTATACATAGCAAGAAAGAACAGTAGAAAATTCAAGCATTATAGTTAGATTTTCAGCTTTATTCTCAGTGGTACTTATTTGTTGACTATTTGAATCTAAAAATGAAACACGCAATAGACTATTATTCAAATATTCTTATTAAATTAAATGTTTGTATGAGTACACATTTTTAAATAAGAAAATAATTAATGTTTAGAAGTACAGTTTATATCTCTTAAAACGTTCTAAACTGATAGAGCTATGAATACTTAAATACTAGAGATTCTACACATGATCTAAAATGAAGTCAGGGAATGGAATAATTCTAATTTAAATATGGGTTATATGACTGATTTAGCAGTATATGTCACTGAATTTGATAGAACTGCCATTTATTATAGGAACCTGTGGTATAGATCTTACTGGTTTATCACCTAGTGGTTTATTAATAATCTGTATAGGAGTATTCTGTTAATTATAAAAAAATAGAAATTATAAGTATTGAATCTATTCTTTGTGATAGTGCAGTTCTTTGAATTATGTTGTGGAATTTTAAAAGTGAAGACTATTTGTTTACATAGGAAGAAAGTATGCCATTTGTTGATGATTTTTAATTTAAAACATTCAAATTATGTTTAGGTATGAAGAAATTCTGCTAGAGTTAATGGATAAAATCATAGCATTATTTGAGTTTCGTTGTCATATGCTTTATATGCAGTACCACCTTTAATTACCAAGTATGCCTATGAAATAGATTCTATCACATATAGGGTAGGTAAGGCTCAGAGAGGGTAAGGAACCTGCCCAATGTCACACAGCTTCTACATAGCTGAAGTGGATTCAAACCTGGATTTCCCTGATTTGGAGACTCTTACTCCTTGCACTATTCAACAGTACTTATGGTTGCATAGCCTTTAATGTAAATCATAAATAGTCTTATATTTTTTAGTGTGTAATATCTGTTGAAAAATTGGGTAGGTGGGAAATTCTTTGTATCACTAAGAATGACAACTTGTTATGAGAATACTGTCAGAATACCAGCAGGTTAAGAATATATGCCCCAAAATTACTTTGTTCAGCGACAATATTAATATTAAGAATACAGTTGTTTAAGAAAAATTACTCATTATTTTTTTTAAAGGATGCTTCCTTTTGCTTAAGAAAGGTTTTCTTTTTTTTTTAAAGATTTATTGTTATTGTTTTTGACAGAGAGAGAGAGAGAGAGAGAGAGATACATAGACAGAGAGAAGGGAGGAGGGCCCAGAACAGTCTCCATAGTTGTACATCATTGGTTTTTTCCACATAGTTTCATTCCACAGGTGGGCTTGGGGCTGCACAGGGCAGGAACTGGGCCGGGGTCTCGCCCCAGTGAGAACTGAACTGGGGCATTTCCCAGTTCAGCATATGGGTCCTCACGGGCCGGGGCCGGGATTCGATCCTCAGTCTCCAGGGCTGCAAAGTGAGCGCTTAACCCACTGAGCCATCCCAGCTTCCCCAAGAAAGATTTTCTAAAGCAGCAATTTTTAATATATTTTTTTCCCCTCAGTAACACAACACACTCCCATGGCTATACAAAATTTGGAGATCTCTCATTTAAGAGCTTGTGGGCAAGCATTTTATTGGATTTAAGGATGCATTTAAGGATGCATTTTATTGTCTTTTTTAATGTAGGTACCTCTGATGCAGGAAATGTTTTAGAATTTAGAAAGAATTCTTGGTAGTGACAAAACAGGATTTTTGAAAATGGTATCTTAGTAACACTAAATCCTATCATCATCTCTCCTTAGAAGCAACCTAGAATAATAATGACTAGATTAACGCAGTCATTGCATACAGGCCTTAATGTACCATGATTAGCTCACGAGCATGGATCTATAGACAACCAGCCCAACACAACATCTTGGTAAATTGATTGCCTTAGAGGGATTTCAGAATGTATTGGCATAAATGCCAGACGGCGAAGGAATGATTGCACCACATGGGGCTGGTTCAATAGCAGCAGTCCATTCTTTCAAATAGAACGTGTGCCAAGCACCAGCTTGTAATCACAAACATCAGCTGCTGCATACTAACGAGGAAAACAGCATGGGTGTGCTCAGCATCTTAGTGGTAGTTTATAATTAATCACAACATTGTTTAACAACTTGCCGTCTATTCAGATTGCTTCAATCTTGAGCTTTTCATAACCATTATTTGTTCTGGTGTTTCTTTCTCACCCCTTCCCTTCCCTCCTTCTTCCTCATACTAAACAAATGTTTTATCAATTTTTTTTTTTCATTTGCATGACCGTAGGCTAAGCACAGTGGGCAGCAAAATGATAAAACAGATAAAGCCTAAGCTGTTCACCCCACAAATCCAGTATGGAGGTCAAGATACAGTATAGAAGAGACATCAGCTACATGAGTTGCAAAACAAATTAGCCACCAGTGAGAGCATAAGAGAGGTATAAAAGTGACACCATGATTCAGATGACATTATATCTTCTTTGGGAAGCAGGGGTGAACTCAGAACAAGAACATTATAAGAGATAGAGATGTAAAACTGAAGCCTATTTTTATAAAAGAGGTTCCACTGAGATCACTGATTCATTGTATATTAGAGGAAAAGTAACATGAGATAAATCTTGAAAGGTAGGCTGGGGCAGGAGTGTGCCCTTCATGAAATAGACCTTGATGGTTTATTGAAGGTTTTGAGCAGGTGAGTTAAGTATACAATAAATGATCGATGGTATACTTCAGTAGATAAGATTTCAACAATGTAGAGAGGTTGTGTTGATCTGATAGAGACTGAAGATGTTTAGAGACGATATACAAGGCTTTGTTATTGAATATATAATATAGTAATTAGAGTTCTCCAAAGAAACAGAATCAACAGGAGATAAAGATTGGATGGATGGATGCATGATAGATAGGCAGATAGACAGGTGGAATCATCCATCTATCTGTCTGTCCAGTCCATCTATCATCCATCCATCCATCCATCATGAGAAATGGACTCACATGATTATGGAGGCTGAGAAAACAGTGTAATTTGCCCTCTGTGAGCTGGAGACATAGGAGGGCTGAGGATGTGAGTCCCAGTTTGAGGGCAGGAGAAGACCAATCTCCAAGTTCAAACAGGCAGGCTGAGAGAACAAGTTCACCCTTCCTCTTCGTTCTGTTCTGTTCAGACCCTCAGTGGGTTGGATGATGCCCACCCCCATTGGGGAGGGCAGTCTGCTTTACTCAGTGTACTGATTCATATATTAACCTTCCCCAGAAACACCCTCAGAGACACACCCAGAAATAATGTTTAAGCAAATATCTGGGCTCCCTGTGACCCAGTCAAGTTGACATAAATTTAACCATTACACATAGTGTATGCTAGGAAGTTTATTATCTCTAATTTGTATGTTAGCAAGTAGTACTACTGTATCCATTTAGTCAAAGAGGAGGTAGAAGCTTTGAAAGGTTGAATAACAAACACACTTAAAACCTCACAGTGGCTAAGCAGTGGAGCTGGAAATTCAATATTGGTCTGCATAAGTGCTGTGTACTGCTATGTAGTGTCTCACTTAGGAGATGGTTGCGAGCCCAGCTAGGGCAAAGAGGATTGGGGAGCCAGAAAAGGTAAAGATGCAAAAATAAGATAAATTTCTCTGACATTTTTTGGAAAGAAGTCAGACACATGGTATACAATTACTTTTTATTAGAATTTGGCAACTTACTGGATATGAAAGTATAAAGAGGGAATGAACAGCCAAATGCCACCTTTTTGAATCCTAACTTAGTGTGAAATTACACAGGGTAAAGAGCAAATTTGGGAGGAGACATAATGGCTTCTGTTTTATATGTACTGGAGCTGGCATACCCTTGTCTGGGTCCTTCTCTATTTCTCAATCTCAATACTCTACATCTACATCTGTTAGAACCCTTAAACTCTTGAAGCTTGTTTTATTTCTGTATGTGACACCCTTCCCACACAATATGAGCTCCTCCAGGGAAGGGCCTCATCATATTTCTGTGCCTAATGCAGAGTAGGCTCATCACAGTATGGTACATACTTGAGCTACGGTTAGTGGGCTAAGGAATACTTGGTTAGAGAGGCTAGAGAGAACAATGAAAGTCCAAGGAGGAGGAGAGAACAGTGGAAGTCCGAGGAGGAGGAATGTTTGAAATGGATGTTGTGAGAATGTAATTGGGAGCCAGCTATAGATGAATGAAGGCTCCTTTGGCAGCATGGAGGGCTTGACTCACTGACACACAGCATTTGTCATGAAGCAGGGTGTCCCATTTTTCTAATTATTTACAATGTTCAACTCTCTGCATGTATTATAGGAATGTAGATAGGAGTAGTAGAGTGAAATGAAAGTTTTGAAAGAGATAACTCTGGAATTAAAGATGGGGATAGTGGCAAATGATGCCATAAGAAAAAGAAGCTGAGGGATTAAAGTCAGGGTGAACACAGCATATGTTTATTTCTATAGCTTAGCTTAAAGTGCTTCATTTTTGTGTTTTGTTCCTCATACTGTTCACAATTGTTGATTTTGTTATCCAAAGAAAAATTAGCTTATTTCAGGATACATGTAAAATTTCTTGACATTTATGGTATGAACAAGAACTTAGCTCAAGTCCTAGATCTGCATGCTTAATAGTTTGTAATTCAGGGAAAGTTATCTAAACCCTCTGTGCCTCCTTTCCTTGTTACCACAAACTGGTCTT